>JAFIRS010003600.1:0-125064 GCA_018342105.1 Gonioctena quinquepunctata | reverse complement strand
TCAACGGGGGTACTTTCTTTTTACAACAAAATTGAACTTTGATGATTAGTTGTTGATTTATGCGGTAAAATATTGTTTTACACTGACTCTAGTTAAAAAGGTTGTCATGTTAGAATTTCGTTAATCGATATGGTGTTTACCCGTGGAAAGATTTTATTTCTCGTGACATATTTCACTGGTACTCAATATGAATGCATACTAATTTTCTTCACGTATGATAGACGTGATTATTCCACGGACTACTGTTCGAACTAACTAACTCTTTCGTTATGCTCCCGTTGGTTTTATAATATTCTTCCGATCGGAAGCTGGGGGGACTTAGTGTGTTTTATGAGCTTTTTTAATGAGGGGACATTTGTAAACATGATAAGGCTTCTGTTTGTCTAACTCGTTCTCGTATCTTCTGTTATAATTGATAATATTTTACTGCCTGACAGGTAGCGGTCGGCTAGTCTGGGAAATAATGACCAACAAGGATGTTTATACATTTATCGGTAGCGATAATTTTGGATTTATGAGTCGGATACGGTTTCCAATGATGGGGCTGGTGTGACTGTCGCTTATCGGGATTTTTTAATGGTTTTTTTTTGTGTTCGGACGAGGTTAGAATTATGGATGCGTTTTCGGTAATGAAATAAAACTGATTGTCTTATCCCCAGTGACGTTGAATAGGGGGTGATATCCTGTGGCAATTTTGGGAATTCCTTTGTAAAAGGATTGATCATAACATTGGGATGAAGCAAGATTTTTATCACGAATTTTTTTTTGGGGAAAACAATAATAAAAGTTTTCAACCTCAAAAGGTATAAACGTCATCGTTTTTTTTTAAATGGAAAGGGTATATTTTTATAAAAAATTATAAGTCTATTTTTTTCCGAGTTCAACCATCCCAATTACGTCATAGGGGGAACATGTCAACTTACAGTATATTGAGTAAAAGGGAAACAGGTGCTCATATTCCTCAATATTTTTTTTATCATTTATTTTGAATGAATACCTGAAAATTACTCGAGTATTTTTCCCAAACCCCTCAAGTAGGCTATGGAAAATCTGAAACCCCCTTAGAAAACCAGACAATAAGTTACCATTGCATATGCCATTAAAATTGATTTTTTGGGAGCATATCGATTTATAAGTTTTCAATATCTCTGAAAAATATTTCAAAAAGAAATAATTTGAAATTACGATATACGTCCCGTCAGAAAAAAAAAGGAATCGAAGTTTTGATGATCTTAGGTTATGGGACGTAAAAAAGTATGAGGCATTTTTAATAAAAAAAATTTCCGATCGAGAACCAATAAGAAAATCGACTTTAAGAAAAAATATTGCAAAAAATTTAAAAAATTTTGACAATGTTGAGAATTAACCTAAGAGTGGCAGACCGACCGTTCCCTTTGGACATTCAATTAAGTATTACTTAGATTTAAAAAAAACCTTTTATCGTTCAATTAAAAATTTTTATCTGACAAAAAATGAGATCTGTCGCCAAATTACATCCATATAAAGTTAAATTTTGCAGACGACTTGACAGCCCACAAGTTTTGAAAAAATATGAAAGAAGTTTTAAACCCAAATTGGGGGTTTTGTTTTATATTTATTTTCTGACGAATCGACTTTTGTAAGGGGCAATACTGTGAATACGCAAATTTGGACTGGAAAAAAGAAAACCCCCAAATTTTTAATTAGGAATTTTTCCATTGAAAGGGGCCCTTTTTTTTTCGGTACTGGGGGCGGGGAAAAAAATTTAGAAATGTAGCAAACTGGGTGTAGTTCCATATTTAACTTTTTAAAATTTTCCCGACATTAATCATCCCGGTCAAATAGGTGAAACCTTTTCCAATCGCTGGTTTGGATGATCGGTCACATTGAAAAGGCCTGCTAAGTTCCCCGATTTTTTATATATATATAATATATAAAAAGAAGGGTAGTCTCTGACTGGACTAGTTGGTCTATTTTTCTTAAAAAAACAGGAAAAGGGTATTCTTTTGCAGTTTTAAAGGTTAGTGAAAAAATTTTTTTTGTTTTTAAAAAAGTTTATTTTTTTTAAGAAAGGGAAAAAAAAATAATTGAAATTTTAAAAAAATTTTTTAAAAAAATTTGCAAATATATGAATTGGGGGGTTTTTTTAAAACATATCGTAGTGTTTTATAGGGTAGATTTTTTAAAAAAATTTTAATCACAAAATGAGATTAGATCGCTGTCTTCACTTAACCTCACCTTTTGTAAGTTCCCATAGATTTGTTTTAAAAACGTTTAAAATTTTGTTTTCCCTTTTTTTACAGTTTTCCCCTTTATAAAAAAAAAAAAAAACATTTTGGGTTTGGGCAAAATAAGAAAGAGTTTTTTTTTTTCTCACTGGCCAAAATTTGACTGCAAAATTCAAGGAAATCCCCCTTTTTTCCAAGTTTATTTCAAACCCTAGTTATATATATATATATATATATATATATATATATAGGGGGAAAATTTTTTTTTTTTAAAAAACCGGGGATGTTGATTCAATGAATGTTCTTCGTTTTTCAGTCAAGCTTTTGATGATTTTTTTATTATTTTATCAAGACTTCACAATGTGTGCGATTAATAACGGAATAATATTATTAAAATTTTAATTTTTCTAAAAAAAATAAGGGAAAAAATTTGCCCCAAAAAAGGAATTAGAAGTTTCTTTTTATGAAGGAAAAATTTTTTGACAAAAGGCCCAAATTTACTTTTACAAAATTTTCAAAATATATATACAGATGGGAAAAAAAAAAATTTAAAAAAGATTATTATTTGAATTCAGTTCATTTTGTTTTTTGAAAGAAAGATATAAGTATAAATAGAGCTCAGATCATCAATATCTGCCGTTTAATGATGATATTATCTTTTTTTTTGTTGATATGTACCTTTCAAAAAAAAATCTTTAGATAAGACACTTTCAAAATCTAATATTTGATTGAATTTCCCTTTTGGAATTTGTTTTCAATTTAGTATGGAGATTGGAAATTTTTTTTATTTATTTTTTGCTTTTTTCATTTTTTGTTATTGAGGACTTCAAAATTTTTGGGAGTCAGTTTTTAATATGAGGTAAATTTTCGAGTTATTCTATTTATGTTGTTTTTTTTGGGAATTTAGAATTGAGGAATTTTTGGGAAGAAGTACTAAAAATTTTTATTAACTAAAAAATTTTGGGGATAAATTTTTCAAAGTATGTTTTTTTAGTTCATTCAAACACTCTATTCTCAACATACCGACTGCTTCCCAAAAAAAAAAAAATTTTCCCCTTGATTTTTCACAGTCAATAAATATTCTTTAAATATATATATATATATATATATATATATATATATATAATATTTTTAAAATTATATATATATATATATTTTATATATATATAATATATATATATATATATATATAAAAAGAAATGATATTAACCATTTGAGTGAGATCTCTTATTTATTGTCTTTAGATATCAATCAAAATTGACAACAATGTAATATAAAATAAGAGGTTTTTCATTACTCCCACCTGTTAACATCAGTTGGTACTAATCTAACAGTTGGCACCACTGTAACTATTTCCAAGTGACACTCGTCAGGTTTCGTTGGCTTAAATATAATTGTGAGATTCATTCCCAACCTGTAAGTTCCACTAGTCACACCACATGAGTACACATTTATATTTATATAATTTTAAACAACGCTAATGTTGTAGTAACTTTGAACTACGTTTTATTCCCTTGATCTACGTTTTTTTTTTTTTGTATCACTATGTTAGATGAATATGTTGAACATCATTGAAACCAACCTCAACAAGTTGTAAGTAGAATAATGTTTCACTTGAATATGTATTGGTTTTTTCATCTATTGTAGTCTCCTATGATGGAAATGAACATTTTCGAAAGCTTTGATGAACCTTAAAGAGTTTACTTTCTCATTTGCCCATCCCAATATCCCTAGTTTTTTACCAACTAGTCAGCAAATACTTATATATAGATGTTCAATGAAAATTTTCTTGGTTTTGTTTGTGGGGAAAAATTTTTTTTCCTTTTTTTAAAAAAAAGACGTTTTGTCCCAGGACGTGGATTTTTTCAATGTATTCCATACATTTAGTAAATTTTGGGTCTATAGTTGTTCTCTATAAAGAAATAATAAAATAACCAATAAAAACCTTTGCAGCTTTTATTTAAGCCTTGTACTAAAACGTATAAAATAAGTTTAAGTCATCGCTGACAATAATTTAATTATTTTTTGTTGAATTATTTGGTTTTGAAAACCTTGTCGCGCAAAGTGTTCATACAAGTAGGTACCTACCTATTAATTTCAGTGGACAATGATTCGTTGGTACTTTAACAACTTGTCGAAGTATTAATTTTATTACAAATCGCGCGACAAGCTTTTGAAACCAATTAATTCAACAAAAAAAAAAAATCATTGTCAGCGATGACCTAAACTTATTTTATACGTTTTAGAACACGGCTTAAATAAAAGCTTGTCTTTGAATAGGTTCTTTATTGGTTATTTTATTTGTTGTTTTAGTTAGTTCGCCTTAATCTGTTCATTTCTAATAAAGCATCGTTATTAATTACAAGATCTCTTCCTCTTCCCTGTCAGTTTTGAGCTGAAAGAAATCATTATCTCCTACTCCAAAACTCCCACACCACTCTTTGAATAGAATCTGGCCATAATCACAAAACTCGTCCACTATTCTAAAGTCGCCATATTGAATTTATAGATTTTGACTAAAAATTTATAATCCACGAACCTGAAAACCCCCACATTCCAATTTTGAGTAAATTATGACTATAATCAGAAAACTTGTCCTCCATTTTCGGGCCGCTATCTTAAATTTATAAATTTTGACAAAAAAATTCAAAATCATTCACCGCGAAACCGCCGCGAACCAATTTTGAATCGTATCGGACAATAATCACAAAAATCATCCACCATCTTGGAGCCGCCATCTTAAATTTATGAATTCCGACAAAAATGTAATAATCTCCGACTCTGAAAACCCCCACATACCAATTTTGAATCGAATCGGACCATAATCACAAAACTCGTCCGCCATCTTATATTCATGAATTTTGAAAAATGCATAATCTCCGACCCCAAAACCCCACATACCAATTTTAATCGAATCAGACCATAATCACAAAACTCGTCCGGCATCGTGGAGCCGCTATTATGAATTTAGATAAAATTCAATAATCTCCGACTCCGAAAACCCCACATACCAATTTTGAATCGAATCGGACCATAATCACAAAACTCGTCCGGCATCTTGGAGCCGCCATCTTGAATTTATGAATTTTGACAAAATTTCATAATCTCCGACCCGAAACCCTCACATACCAATTTTGTACCGAATCAGACCAGAATCACAAAACTCGTCCTCCATCTTGAGTCGCCATCTTGAATTTATGAATTTTGACAAAATTTCATAATCTCCGACCCGAAAACCTCCACATACCAATTTTGAATCGAATCAGACCATATCCACAAAACTCGTCCGCCATGTTGAAGCCGCCATCTTGAATTTATGAATGTTGGCCCGAAACACCACATACCAATTTTGAATCAAATCGGACCATAATTACAAATCTCGTCCGCCATCTTGAAGCCGCATTTTGTTTTCTTCTCTAACAAAAATTTCAGAGTGCATTGACATCGAGTTATGAATACCTGCCAAATTTCAAATTAATCGGACTAGAAGTCTGTCAAAATTCACTTGCCAGATTTGACCCTAACGAACTAACAAGTGAAACTAAATGAAAGCTTGTAATAATTACATTGATTTGTATTACTAACACCGGTTATGAGGATGACAGACCCGCCGAAATAGCACGAACGACATCACTTCCGTCTGCATAAATACCCACAATTTTCAAACCCATAACCATGCTAGACAACAAACACCATGAGAAGAAAAAGTCCTTTATAACTAAAAGTCATGGAAACATCAAAATATATCCTACAAAAGTAAAAATTGTTTTCTGCCAAGGTGCGTACACCTATATGGTTGGTTATTATTTTCCCCACAAATCAATGTAATTTTATTATTTTTTTCCAGAAAACAACTATATAGCCAAAATATACAAAATGTATTGAATAATGAATAAATTGGAAATGTTCCCGGCCCGAGACGAAACGTCTTTTTCAAAACACTGAAAAAATATTTTTCCTCACGAATTCAAAACCCAAGAAAATTTTCATTGAACATTCTACAAAAGGGATTCAAGAGAGATGAAATATATATATATATATATATATATATATAGTGGGAAGGAAATTGGCATTGCAGAAAATTTTTAATACACGCAGAGTTACATTTCATATTTCATTTCCATGTTTTAACAACTAACGTTAAATTCTGGGAAAAACGTTATCGCGAAACGCAGATGTGAACCTGTGACTTCGATAGCTCAGTTGGTAGAGCATGAGACTAGCAATCTAGAGGTCGCGGGTTCGATTACTCTCGAAGACGATTTTTTTCTGGAATAAAAAAATGTGTCTGCAATGCCACCATTTTCTTCCTACCTCTATATTTATTCAGTCATTAAAAAAATTCACTCTTGTAATTACATTTGGCAAGTTTTCTGTGGCCGGAGATCAGCGCCTGAACATCAACTGAAGCCGGCAAATTTGGCGACGTCGACGATAGGTCAAATTTGTTCTTGATGGCCATTGATACCACACCTAGATGGCTATTGATAACAACTAACATTAAATTCTGGGAAAAACTGGTATCGCGAAACGCAGATCTAGCAATTTAGAGGTCGTGGGTTCGATTCTTGCTCGAAAATGGTTTTCTTCTGGATTTTTTTTCTGCAATGCCACAATTCCTTTCTCACTTCTATATATATATACATATATATATATACTACTCGGTTTTTCATTCAGTGATTTTTTTCGTTTGTTCTCTTTCGTTTCTGAAATCATCAAACCCATCTTCCTCAGATTCAACACATACTTCGAAGCTTGAATAAGAAGATGTTTCATTATCTAATATTTTCATATTTTTTCTTTCATTCTTTATTGGATAATTCTTCTTTGCTCATTTCCCTTTTTTCTTTATTTTTCTTGCTTTTGCGTTCTTTTTTTATCTTTTTTTTTTCCCTGTTTTTTGGTTCTTTTATGATAAGATCTCCAGTATTCAGATGTAGCTACTGATGGAACTTTTGTCCTTAGCTAGTTTTGGTTTTTTATTTCAGAGCAGCTTGGGTCGAAATGTTTTTGGGAAGATACATGTAGTACTATTATCTTCTATTTGTTTTGGTTTTATTTTTCCTACTGGAAGTGAAAATACATTCAAGAAAAGCAAATTACCAATTTTTCGCCGATGCGTTTCATTATTTTGGATTCAGAAATTTACTAAGAAATTTGTCAATTTATCAGTGACGTATCGTGGAAGTTTCCTAAAATATTTCACAACAAAAATTATATTTATCAATTCAAAATATACTTATTTTGATTGCGTCCCTTTCCCAAATTAATTTCAAGCGATTTTCAGTTGGATTTCGCTAATTATATATCGTCTGTCTTTTTTTTATTAAAATCTGACAAAAGCATACTTGTTCATAAGACTTTAACATGATCTATTTGGTAGGAAATTCATCTAGTTTTACCTCTTTTGCAGTAGAGACGCACGGATATAATATGCGGTTACATTATAATTTCCGTTCAACAAAATACAGAAAGCTTTCTTTTATTTTTTTCTGTTTCATGTATAATAATTTCCATATTCTCCCAGTTCCTATATGTACCCCGAGTTTGTATTAATATATTTTCGGCTAATTCCGATCGTCCAATTTCTGGGTATTATGATAATCTTGGGCTTAGATATTCTTATTCTTGAGTTTCTTCCGTGTACTTTTTCCACAAACACATGTTCGTTGAATTTGTTGCCAATTCTTTTAAAAAAATTATGCATTATATTCAAGAATATTATTTATAAAATAATATTATCTCCATTATTTTTTTGGGGTTGAGGTAATCAAATAAAGAACTTTGCCATAAAAAAATTTTGTTAACACTTTTTGGTCCTTATTTGCTGATTTAAATTGAAGTTGTGGTATCTGTATGTTTCTTTATTTTACATATTATTATTTTTGTGATATATTTTCGTTACTGTCACTGGATTTTTTTAAATCTAGAATACCAAAACGTACCAAACTTATGTAACATCTTGATATTTTTTCTGCAGATACCCTCTTATGAGGTATTCTCAATTATATGAAAGTTTTGTGTAATATAACAGAAATCATAGATATTGTTCAAGGGCACTACCTGGAAAAAAGTAAACATTCTCATTTCATTTCTATTGGTACGCAACACCATTGTACTCAATTCATATGTCTCTAAATATTTTTTGAAGCAGGTTTGTCGCCTGAATAAAATATTTATGAACTTTCAGGGGCTTACAAACCTTATCTAAAGTTACTTATATTCTCAAAATGTTCCTTTGAGTTATCGGTTATCATTATTTTCCATCATGTAACTCTAGGGAAAAGGTGGAAATCCCAGGAATTTCTAAACGACTTCTTTATGCGATATACACACATCATTCTCTAATAAATTGTATTCAGAATTGCGCATGCCTTGTTCCCAAAGTTCCCATAGAAACAAGTATTTCCGACCTCCAACCCTCTTGAGTCAATATAAATTCTATTTGGAATTCAGAATGAAATGTACCATTGGCGAGATAACTTTATTATATCTAAAATTGAAACTTTTAAGATTTTCATTTTGTATTTGTTCATATCTTCTCTACTTCATTGCTTGTGAATTCAATATATTATCAAAAAATCATACTGTTTTTCAATTAGTTTTTAATAGTCTAATATATTCGTAAACTATGGAACAAAACTTGTTCACCATAACTATTGTACTTTCCAACACCTTAATCATTGAATATTTGAGATAGTGCGTTGTTATCGACCCCTGTGATCTTCAGATCTTATGCTGTCTCATTTCCAGAAAAATTCATAATGAAATTTGAACTCGAATGACAATTATACTAGTGAAACTAGGGGATTATTCACATTTTCAGAAGTCTGTTTGCACCTTTTATACGTTGTTTGGTATCTATTCATTTTGAAGATTTTTCCCTTTCTCAAACATATTTCCTTCTCATGGTTTGTTGGAAGATCTGCTTGGGAAATGATCCTGAATGAAGTACAGAATACGATTGAAAATTCCTTTTGTGTAACTAAAATATTTTTTGATGATGATTTCCCCAATGAAAGAGTTTTCTTCCATTTGAGAAGTATTAAGTCAAAAAATCTCGAATATCTTAATTTTTTCATATATCATGCAACAATTGGATAAATAGCTAGGTTATTAGAATAAAGTTTTGTTTCCGTCTTATCTTTGTAAAGTATTGGGCATTCGCACTCACTCAATCTAACGATGAATTATTCAATTAGATGCAAACCTTCGTCGAGTCTTCGCCTGTGAGGTGAAAAATTAAACTGACCACTCTTCTATCCGGCACCAAAGTTCATCGGTTGACCGATTGAATGTGGCGAATCTCTATAATATTTGTGTCTAAAATACGCCTCCGAAACTTTATATGGTTTTGAAGATCTCAACTTTGGGATATCCTGATGTTACCTCAATTTGCTCATTCAACAATCTAACCCAAAATCACCACTTGCCCCTTCCATATAACAAGAAAACCGTCGCCGACAAACAGTCAATAGTTTCAATACTACTTGGTCGGGAAAAACGCTCAACTACTATTTTTCAAATAGCATATGGTTTCCTTCAGTTCATTATCTCACAAAGTTATTATAATTCACTCGTATCATAATTTTTGAAGAACTTAATGTACAAGCTGTTGGAATCAATTTTGATGAAACCCGGGAAGTAGAGCATTTCTGGTAATAAAATTAGGTATGAAATCTCTCTGTCCCAAATATTTCAAAATAATATATTCGAATCCATAAGACTTGAATTTGAACATTTTGAGATCTATATGTGACATTCCTTTCACTGTTGGTAGGTGTGATCCCAAATTTTCCCATCTTTTGCGATTTGTAGTGTTCAGTATTGGTTTTGTCCGCAAAACCGGCAGATGCTTCTTTCTCTAAGCCTAACTTAATGACATGTTTTCTGAGTCTGCAATGTGCCGTTACCAATCCGTTATTGACTCAAGGCTTCTCTCGCTGGAGTTAACTGTGCCTTGGATTTTTTTTCGGTTAAGGTTGCCGAGGAGATTTTCAGATTGCCTTGGTCTCTTGAAGGCTCTACTATGCTGGCTGGCTTCTGGCTTCATCTGGCTCTAGCAGTGAGTTTAATGCTTCTTTTTAGAGCCAGGGTATCCTTCCACCGAGGTGGCACAATATCAAGAGAATAATTGCTGTATTAATCCTGTCACACATTAAGTTTGTGGTAGGCATTCCTATACAATTATTGAGTTGATACCCAAGGCTTTGATTGCTGCTCGGCTATCGGATAGCATTTCCATGTTCTTGTTTCGGTATCTTCTATAAAAATTCAGCGTGTATTTCCCTTGAAAGTTGCTTGGAATTTTGCCCCATAGACTCGGAGAATTTGGGGTTTGGCACAAAGATTCCTTCTCCATATCCCTGGGGAGTCTTAGACCCGTCCGTGAACTATTTTATGGTTTTTATTCAGCGCTTGAATATATTATACGCTGATTTTTTTGTTCCTACCAGTTCAGTGCATTTTTAACCGAATTTCTTAGCATTTTGTCCTTAACCAATATAACCCAAAAAAATATTTGTATTATCTAAAGAATTCCATACATTCGAATAATTCTATACCTCCAGCGTTACCACCTTTTTTTTATCGTTTCAAATTTCGAAATCTCCACATAATTACTTTTTGTGATTTGGGATGAAGTCTATATTTTTCCACAACTTCCTATAAGTATATCAATTCTATATTCGGTGGGTTGAATAAACATTCAGTTGATACAGATATCAAAAGTATATGATATGAACAATCTTAATTATATATCGATGTTCCATAAATGAGTTATTTCAAAATCGTATATTTCAGTCGAAAATTCGGAGAGTAATTTAAATAATAATTTTGGAACGATTCAGTAAATCCAAAAACTCATTATGAACTATCCTGTTTCAAATTCACGCATATTGTTCAGATCACGTATCTGGTTGAATTATAATGAATTTCGGTTTTCCAGCACTGACTAGCATACTTCGCTTACCGCAGTTACTGAAAGCATAGATAGGATATATCCATTAAGTATGCGCGAAAAAATGTCTTTGGAAATGATTTCAATCATTCGAAGAATCCTAAGACAGTTTAAACAATTTTACACGATACAAACGTTTCTTCATTTGATTTTTATAGTAGATCTAAATTTAATGTATTATGTACATTATGCAGGACGAAAAAAAACAAAATACATACTAGGCATGTAAATGCGACTCGATAAAATTTAAAATATTAAATACCATAGGATCCTGGGATTCTACACTGGTAAATTGCCGCATAGCAGCGGAATTCCTCTTACAGGCAGATATTTCCATGTATTTATGGATTAAATGACTCACCTGAAAAATGTAATCCAAATTATGCGAGCTGCTCCTTCCTCGTAGATCAAAATGTAGTTTCCAATATAAACGTACTCCACGAGTGTCGTCAAAATAAACGCAATCAATCACTCCACTTTCGTCAGATGCCCGCCTGCTTACTCATTTCCGATTTTGAGGCTAGGGTTCAGATCGTTAAGGGTCAATTATGTTATATACAATTTTGGGAACTTGGGTGGAATTGATCTACTGGAAGAAGCAGCTCATAATGATTAAACTTGCTCAGGTGAGTCATTTAATCCATAAATTTACCGGTGCTGCATCCCTCATAGATAAAAAAATGTAGATGTTGAGAGATAAATAAAACGATCTACCCAACAATGTATACTCCATTAATTGACATAACATCATATCCACATTTTTAATGATTGCCACGTACGTTTATACTGTCCAGGCCTTATTATATTATAGAACCTCACAAAACAGTTTGAATGCTCGGACCAACCTGCGTTGGCACGAATTGTTTCTAAATTTACACCACAACGCAGAGCTGCCAAGGTCGCTGCATGCCTCGTGGTATGACTTTGTAATGATTCAGATCAATTCCACAATAATCAAAGGTGTCTCAAAACCACCAGCTCAGGTTTGCCGAGAAGCTGCAGAGTGGGGGCTTTTGATAGTTAAAAATACATATTTGGTATTCAGTCTTAAAGCTTCAGTCTTTTCAAATAATGTAGTAGCGTTGAAGCAACACATAGTTATGGCTTTTCTTTATGAAAATTCAAATAAATAACTGGTTGGTGAACTTTTCCTCTAGACGTTTTAATGAGGTCAGTTATCTGTATTTCTATACGATCATTGACATTGTTAATATTCAAATTAATAAATGACAGAGTTTGAACTCTGTGCGCCGTTACAAGTGCTAATGAAGTTACAAGCTTTTAGTCAATTTTTCAAGACAGAGATATAATAAAAGGATACCAGTTTTTCTAGTTCCTGTAGAACTAGATGTGGGATATTTGGTCATTAGGGTCTCAACCTGAAAACTCTTTTCATGAATCTGCTCATCATTTCATTGTCTTTCATTTTTAATAGCAACAATAGTAATGTTGATTCATTGATATACCGATTGATATGATCATCCTGCACTGAACCATTTTTCCAAAAATGAAAGAACTTGAGGCATTTTCACTGCAAGAGGATCCATATTTATTTCTTCACAGAACTTCCAGCATTTTTATAGGATGAGTTATATTGATTAAAGATTGATTTGCTTAACGAAGCTAGTATCTATAGAGAACTTGCTGTTCCTCTTGAAATAAACGCTTGCCTGAGAGCTTCCCTGCAACCAGGGTAAGCTGTTTTCATAATTAGTGATTTTCCCCTAAAAAGCTCAGCTATTTGTTAAACAACGGATACCATGGTAGTGTTTCCATAGTGATTGTTCTAATATAATTTCATTCAGCACTCTTGCAATGATTGGAAGGGGAAAAAGCGTAAAAAATTCGTTCCACTGAATGGTAAAAGCCTCCTCTGCTATTGATTCGGGGTCTCTTTTCCACGAAATGAATCTGTCGCACTTTTTATTGTTGTGCAATGCAAAAGATCCACTTATGTTATACCCAACATGTTTATAATACTGTCATATCAGGGTATTCAGAGTCATATGAGTTATACCTTGATTCTTTATCGGCTGTGATATTTTCTTTTGAGCTTATAAATGATGAAGAGAAATATGTTTTTATTCTCACACCATTGCCATATCTGTCTTGATATTTTGTTGAGTGTAGATATCCGTACACCACCCATTCTATTTTTAATACAATATAGCACTGGTGTTGTCTATCCGCGTTAAAATACTGCAATTTTTCAATTCGTTTGCAAAGCGCTCTTAAGGCGTTGTAGGCAGCTCATTTCTAAACTGTTTATATGAAGGATTATCTTCTGATCCGAGCACAATCCCCGAGTTTATTCTATGCCGTGACGCCCCCCACCCTGTAGGATACATCCGAAAAAATTCTTATATGAATTTTTATTGTATACCAGAAATTTGTTGGCATCTTCTTTTATTGAAGATGGTAAAGTCACGATTTCATTATATCTTTTGATTCGATTCAGTGTTGAAATTTTTGCACTTTCCAGCCTTTTATATATATTCACCCATATAGTACAGCTGGGCATGCATGTTTTGCTAATTAACGGATTTTACAACTATTCATTTTTGAAGACGTCCTAATTCTATAGAAATTTTCAATTTTATTATCTGGTAAAGTAACTCTTCGGTGTTATAAATGAATCCAAAAATTTTCATATTTTTGGTAGGATTAGACTTTTTGAGAGTTAGCAATGAATCTCAAATTTTTCAAGAGTAGTTGCATTTCTAGAACGTTCTCAGAACAATTTATATATGATGTTCCTACCAATAAAAAATCATCTAGGTAATTTATGGATGCAAATTCTCTATTTCTAAGGTTCTGAACTACGGGTTTCAAAATTTCGCAGAACACGTATGGAGCTAACGAGAGACCAAACGGCAAACAATTGAACTCATAAAGAATACCATCAAAAGAAAACCTCAAATATTTTCGATGTTTCCAGAATAAAGGAATCATAAAATATGCATCTTTCAAATCCAGTGATGCCAAATCCTGGAAAATGATATGCTCCACCGTTTTGTGAGTCTCCATTCTGAAATGTTCAGTTTTTATAAATGTGTTTAAGTTTTTGAGATTTAGTACAAATCTACAGGAACCATTTGGTTTTTTAACACAGAAATAGCTTGACAGAAACTGTCCTTTTTTATATTCACATTTTTCAATGGCTCCCATCTTGAATAATTTTTTCACCTCTTATTCACATATTTTATGCTCAGAAGAGAATTGCCCTTTTTTAGAAAATGATTTTGGCGTGGTTTTCTCAGGAATGGTATGTTGTAACCCATTTTAGAATTAACTTATTTTGTGTTATTTTTTACCAGTAGTCTTGAAAACCTTTCAGCCTTCCAGTATAATTGACCTCTATTTTCGAACTCTCTCCGTCCTCGTCACTGCATATTTTCTGATATAGTTGTCCCTCATTGCTGGCTTCCCTTTCACCTTGGGTTGACAACAGCGTTCGGAAGTTTAAAGACGGCTCAAATCCTGGGGCTGTATCCTATATTTTCATTTTCTGTTTGGATTTTTCTGTTTCTTGGGCAACCTTGAGACGCTCCGGTAAGTCACATCCAAATAGAGATCCATCAGCCGGAAGTTTAAACATGGCTTGAATCCTGGGGCTGTATGCTTTATTTTCATTTTCTGTGTGGATTTTTCTGTGTCTTGGGCAAACTGGACGCTCCGGTAAGTCACATCCAAACAGAAATCCATCAACTTTACCCAGTTCCAATATTTTTTTCATGGAGGAGTCCACAGAATCTTCTGTGGCCAGAAAAAGATAAATGTATATCGCCTATTATTTTAGCCGAGTCGACCAGGGGCGATTTAACCTCACTTCGTTCGAGATTTTCACTATTCAGGAGAATGTCCAAACTAACTCACAATGCACTCAAACTTTGTCTGGCATTATATTGAAGTTTTGAATAGAAAGCATCCTGTTTGAGAAGCGAGTCCTTCAATAATCGGGTTATTTCCCTGTCCAATCCAATGGAACGATAACTAGACCACCTCTCAACCAATTCTTCTGGGATTGGTTTCCCATTTTGTTTGCGATAAGTTGGATCATCACCAAGAATTTTCAGAATCTCTGGATTTATAATTGGGTCATGAATTTGAACTTGTGACGAACAGTCACCGGTGACAGCATTGGTATCTATTGCTTCGTCGCTAGATTTATTTTCCTCTGAGAGTTTGTCAGCCTCTCCCTCACAAGAAACAGAGGAATCTAATTCTTCTTTCGATCCTGCATCAGAAGAGAAATGCAGTAGTTATAAATATTATATTTATTGTTATTATTATTATTATTTTCGTTTCGAACAATTCCAGTCAGGCCCTTACTTCCGAAGCTCCGACACATTCGAAAGGGCGTGCTGGTTACATAAACCAATGACCTCTCCCTACATCCGTGAGGTGAGAGATCAATGGGTCCGAGAATCATGAGTCCTGAGAAGACGTAACGATCCGAGAATTATTATTATGTTTATTATTATTATTATCATTTTCATTCTGAACAATTCCAGTCAGTCCCTCACTTCCGAAGCTCCGACCCATTCGGAAGGGTGTGCTGGTTACATAAACCAATGACCTCTCCCCATACCCGTGAGGTGAGAGATCATTGGGTCCGAGAATAACGATCCGAGAATGACTGCCTTCTGCATGCGGCCGGCTAGATATTCTGCTGATTTATGGCATGCCGGTATAATTCTCAGGATTGAGAGTAGCGTTGGCATCATTTCACCAAGGGCCCCTATAATCAGAACCACAATTTCTACAGAATGGTCTGGATAGAGTCTGCGGAGCTTGAATAGTAAATCCCGATACTTCGTTCGTTTCTCCTCCTCTTTTCGCACGATATTCGTCTGGCCCGGAGCCGAAAACTCAATGACGTATATCGTTTTCTGCTGGCGGTCGAAGAGGACTACATCAGGCTTGTTGGCTTGTATTCGCCTGAGGGTGGGGAATGAGTAGTTCCAATAAATTCGGCACTTCTGATCCACCACAACGGACTCAATATCCCCCGGAGCGTATGGCAGCACAGGTGTCTCATCAATACCGTACGAGTGTCGTAAATGATAATACAGTACTCGTAACGCCGCGTTATGACGATGGATATAGGCTGAGACCGCATATGCTGTACATGCTGACAGCAAATGCAATATCGTCTCAGGCGCTCCACGGCAGGCCCTGCATCTCGTGTCAGGGGCCTCTATACCCATCACGCGGCTTTGGTAGACGAAAGTGTTGAAAACACCGTACTGGCAAGCTATGATGAATCCCTCAGTCTCCGACTTGAGTCCACCTGACCTAAGGGAAGAAAAGTTCAGCCTTTCGGAAAAGCTGTGGTCTTCAATGTGTTTGTAGAAGATTCCATGCATCGGCTTATCCTTGTGGAGCTGCAGATGTACAGTATTCTCTGCAGCTTTTATGTGGACTTTCCATCGAGCAGGCTCCAACTCGGTGATAGAGTCTTGGATTTCCCGCTCGGTGTCGAATACAAGACCGAGTTCATCGGCTGCACGGATTGCTGCCTCAAAAAGAAACGCTCCTTTTCCTGTGATCTCATGGTCTTTGACCATGCAGAGAAGGGGATCCAAGCTCCTGATGACTTCACAGGCTCCATCCAGCACCATCCTGTTGTGTAGACACTCCAAACTCAGAAGTCCACGGCCTCCTTGTTTTCGGGGGAGGTACAACCGTGGAACGGACGATTTCGGATGCAAACTACGATGTAGGTGCATCATTTTGCGAGTCTTTACGTCAATTCCACGCAGCTCTTCCAGGGTCCACTTTACTACCCAAAGGAGTAGATTAGTATCGGAACGGCAAGCATGTTGGTGGCAGAAACTTTGTTCATGCCCGACAGTTCTGATGATCAGATCTGCCGGAGTTTCTGCTGATATTTGCCGCGGAGAGCGTTTTTTACCGCCACCACCTCTTGGGTGCAACATTGTTGCACTCCTAGGTAGGTATACGCCTCTCCAGCATCCAGATGGCGTAGGATGCTTCCTTCTTCCAGCTTCGCATCCTCTCCGTAATCCTCGCATCGCCCTCTACTGAGATGAACCAGTGCACAATTATCCATCGCGAATTCTATACCGATAGCATGCGTGTACTCTTGTACCACCCTCAGAGATTGCTGCAGATCTCCCTCACCCGAGGCATAAAGCTTCAGGTCATCCATTTAAAATAAATGGGTGACCTTATGCCTTCGGTCTGCGGGTGCCGCAGATGTAACCATGGGTTTTTCTGAGCGCAACGGATAATGGCATAAGTGTGATGCAAAAAAGGAGGAGGCTAAATCCCCTTGGAACACACCTCTCCTGAAGATAACCTGTTTCGTTTGGACTTTGACCACCTGATGTTATCCAGAGTGGTATCAATTGTTCAATGCATCTCATAATTTGATCGGGTACCGCAAGGCATCTGAGCAAATGCAAGATCAATTCATGCTATGTTGAATCAAATGCCTTGCGGTAATCAATACAGCCCATCGAAAGGTTGCGCTTATGCTGCATGGAGTCCTGCGTGATACATCTATCGATCAGCAGGTTCTCCTTGCAGCCAGCTACACCTTTTTTTTACCCTTTCTGCTCATATACCCGTTCGTACACCGTGTCAACCGCGAGGAGTATTCGCATGTACGAAATGCGGGTAAACAATTTGTAGCACGTGTTCAAGCTTGTTATCGGTCTGTTATTCTTGGGATCAGACAAATCTCCGTTTTAGGGGATCAGCACGCTTCGCCCCTCGACAAACCAAGCCGGAATCTGCTGCTCTCCACTAAGCCACACGTTGAAAACTTCGGCTAAGTGGTGGTGGGTTGTAGGAAACTTTTTCCACCACAGGTTGTTCAAACCGGCTGGGCCTGGAGCAGCAAAATTCTTCGATCCCTGTAGAGCTTTCCGAACTTCTTCCGGGGTTATCGGTTGGCGCAGTTCATTCGGATTAGGCTGCGGAAACCTCCTACCGAAGGCTCCAAACTGTGTCAGGGCTGGAGTGTCTATGTTGAGTTGCTGCGGATATTCGTAAATCTCCTTCCAGAAGTTTTCCACCTTATCAGCCGTCGGCGGGTTTTCCACAAGAGGCGGCGGTTGCTGGAATAAGCGGGAGGGTTTCTCGCGGAACTGTTTGTTTTCCGCGATTCCTCTCGCTCGCCGTACTAGTGACTTCTTCGCAGCCACTAGCATTCGTATCCTATCAAGGCAGTGTTGTTTGATGGTTAACAGCACTCCTTGATTCAA
The DNA here is from genome assembly GCA_018342105.1 of Gonioctena quinquepunctata. Taxonomy (NCBI): domain Eukaryota; kingdom Metazoa; phylum Arthropoda; class Insecta; order Coleoptera; family Chrysomelidae; genus Gonioctena; species Gonioctena quinquepunctata. Next base: position 106,663 of record JAFIRS010003600.1, on the reverse strand, counting down.
TGTTGATGGACTAGTCGCAACTTAGCTGCGATTCGCCGCACCGTTAGCGTAAATGGCCTATTGGCCACTACGTAGTCCATCACACATTGGATACGAGATGCGTGTTGTCTCGCCGACTACCTGCTTCTATCATTTATATCAAACCCCAGTAATAGTAATTTAGTTTCCACTTTCAAAAGCTATAGTCTAGCGAAACACGTGTCGTGGGTTTTTTAAACCAATTTTATGTGAAAATCGTAGTGAAGTGTTCTTAGTTTACTTTAATTAGATAGATTTTCATCCAGTATCGACCGCGTCTATTAAAAATTTTGTCGAATATTCAATTGAACATTGTAATTCATTCGAAAAAGTACTCTGATCGAATATCTTCGACAATTTCCTCAAGCTACCTTAGATCATTAACATATCCGCATTTACCCATCGACGCGATGTATGAAACAATATTCTTGTTATGACTCACTATCGCTTTTGAAATAGATGTACTCGACTTGACAACAGCACAGTGGGTTTTTTCATGTGGACGGGGAAAATTTTGTACAGAAAACTATTTCCTGAACCTACTTTCCGGGAAGATTTCTGTAATTTTAATATTCACAGGGTGGCCATTTTATATCCAAAACCGTCAGTGCATACGACATCTAGCGGTTCATAGAAAAAATAATGTGGGTACACTAAAACCTTAAGGTCATATTTTACCACAAGACAGATAAACGTCGTTTTCATAAACTCCGTTCTCACTAAACTCAGATTTTAATCTTGATAAACCTCGATCCAGGTTCACCGACACAAACAGACGAAAGCTAAACCGAGTTCATTGAAACTTAGTTTAAGGACAGTCAAAAGCTGGCAACATTGTAAAATATGTATGTAATTGTAGAGGAGCCAAAGCCAAGTGACAATATAACCTAAAAATTGAAAATCGATAACTTTCGTGTTTTGGGTGTTCAAAGTTTAGTTTTTGAAGAAACTTGATAAAAGTGACAATGTCTTGCTCAGATTACAGCTACGTCGCAATAGGCACTTTTGTAGAGCATGTAATCCTGAGTAAATCGCGTTCATTTAATATGTCTAAGGGAAATTATTGCCTTGGTCTGTCATATTTCTATTTTTTCATAGCATATTTCATTGTTTTGATGTCTGTTTTGATTAAGAAGTTTGTTTAATATGTAGAGAATACAAATTTAGTAAGCCGAAACCTAGTCACAAAATCGTTATCGTCCGGACTATGAAAATGATCTTCTATGTCTCTTATCCAGCGAGCACGACGAGCGACGTACTCATCTCCACTATCACTGTCTCCAAAAGCTAAGAAATACGCCCTTCTCATTTTTGCAAATTTTTACTTGAACTATAAACAAATATATCATAACCACAAAACCAAAAACTATCTTAACCTTACTTTTCAAAACGAACTTAAACGTCGTTTAATTTCGTAACTGGCCAAATTTAGCCCGTTTTGAGCGGAAACGCCGTTTAGAACTAAACGCGGTTTTCTAGTTCCTGGTGAAATCTAACGGGATCAGGCCATCGCATTAGCAAACCGGCCGGCCACACCCCGAGTTCTTTCTATATGATCAAAGGATCTTATCATATTCTTCCATCTACCTCAGTAGAACCCGATTTCAACAATGGAATCCAGACATAGCAACGCTAGTTTTGTACAGGGAATTTCACGGTAAAACTCTCACATGTTTAAAGTTATGGTCTGATATTTTGGGTAGTTTCCACTACATTATAGGGAAATCTTGAAAAATCTACAATTTTCCAAATGTAGAGATCTGAACTTATGCGTGCACTAACTTTGTAACACAGGACCACATGATCTCCCCGAAATGAAGGTTCAAAGATTAATAGCAAAGTTTTATGATGTCTTTATTAACAAATAATTTCCAATAGTTTTTTTTATATGAGCTCAAGCATATCTCCCACACACAAACAAAGAAAGGTTTTAATGTGTGACCACACTTTGAAACGAAAACGAGAATATAGCAGAAATTGGAAAACCGGACGAGAAAAAAGGAACATTTTCGTTAGAAACTACATTTGACTAAATTGAGCACTGAAAGTGATTCATTGTGGAACCCGATTTCAAAATTGCAGATTAAATATTCCTGGGGTTCAAGTTTCCTATGTAGATTCAATATAAACGAGTGGAATTTTTAAGTGGAGATAATTATGTTTGTTTTTGTTCCACCACATTCGTTTTTTTCCACCAATTCTGAACAAGGCTGTTCAATTCATTTCATATGATTGATCATTCACCCAAGAAGGAATTGTCACCATAACCTATTGAAATCCACTGGGTGTTATTTCATTTAAAAAAATGCAATAGGATATCATGAAAATAGTTTTACCTGATATATAAACTCATTCATGTTAGCATTATCATATTTTGATTTTTATCCACGTATGCAGCAGTACAAACACTAATAGTAAGAAATCTGCAAAGTATCGTGATGGACATTTCAACTTCTATATATATGGTGTTGAATATACCTAGATGTGTTTCCAGACACCCGATGATAAATTTTCATCTGCCTCCAGGGTCTTCCATATATATATATATATATATAGATAAACTTCAGTCACTATCTTGCATCATTCAAGATAACCTCTTGTGGGGTATTCATGTCGAGGAGGGAAACATTCTCTATTGAATAGAAATATTATTATGTGAATAGAAAAATCCACAATATTTTTATTTTTTTAATAACTTAATTTCATCGTTGATTTTTCCATTCACAGAAAAATATTTTCATTCAATATTCAATTGAAAATGTTCTCTTTTTCAATATTGAAACCATATTTTTTTTTTAAATAGGCATTGGTTTTACCAGAATACTACCAAGCAGTAAATACAAAGTGAAGTTACTTGGAAAATAAAATATTTATTTTGTTATTTTCGACAACAATGAGGACAAATCCCAACTATCTTGAACAAAATTTTAGGAAACGTGTTTGAAATCATGTTTTGCATTTTTTGTCTGTCAGGCAGAGTCCCACCTCACAATAAGAATGAGCTGGCTTGATTTCGAGATACACAACGCACATCTGCGGGAATTTCTATGAACAAGCATGTGTGCCCTTCTCTCTAAGGGTACATTTTTCATGAAATTGGTCAGAATATGTTCTGCACTGGGCCTGCCCTTTCTATGCTAGTCAGTGCCAGCTCCTACTAACCCATTCACAATGACAATTCGAAAGGTTTTCAAGTCCATACACTTCTGTCCACATCTTTCCGTGAATATTATGAAGGAGTTGGCTATGGCCACATTCAGTTAATCGGCTTTGCCAACAAAACCCATGTTGCTGTTGTGATGTTTCGCAATAAGGGGGTACAATTCTTTCTATCTTCCATACCAGCAAGGTCGGGTTCATGAAAATTGCTGCCCTTATTGTCCATCCATTTCAGGAAATGGAAATCATATGTGAATCGTCAATCAGAATCACCTCGTTCCATGGTTTTGTCAATCTTCAGATCATTTGGTATCCTAATTCTCTTCTTTCTTATGGTACCGCATGCGTAGACAGTTCTCGTACGAGTGATACAGACATAAAGTAATTAACAACGTACCCATGATGAGCATGTCCAACGAGTGACCTTGTCAAGTCTATCGCGACTCTTGGTCCCAATTGTTTTTAGATACATTGCCCGCATTGCCGGTATAGATCTGGAGTTCGTCAATATATCCACTTATGGAAGCTCGGACCCAGACTTTATATGGCATGTATTGACGCAGTGAGGATCGGCCTTCGAAAAGAATCATTGACTCATCTATGGAAATTGCTTTTGATGGAGCGTGATGAGTTAAAAATGTGTCTTCGAGTTTCGCAAATAGGGTCTAACTAGTTTTTCGAAATTATGATCCTCATGTTTGGGCTACAGGACGTTGTCGTTCATGTGCAAATTCCCCAACCAGTCAAAACGTCTTCGGGTCATCAAACTGGATATAGCTATCCCTGAACTCGGCTTTGGTGGACCAACAGTTGCGGTAGCTTAGCGATCGCTTGATCCCCATCATGATGTTTATTGCGAAGAATGTCATCGACATCCGTCAGCATGAGATACTTTCTTGGTCTAGAACTACTCTGGGTTGCATAGAGATTTGTTTGGTAGGCGATGTCTTGCAGTAGGGTTTCAGGGAATAAACACAATAAAACGTCTAACGGAAGTTCAACATTTTGAAGAATGTTCCAAGGTCCACACTCTTGGTTGAAGTCTACTGGTGCTGTATAATTTAGTACCTGGTTCTTTTAAACGAATTTGTTCTTATTTAGCTCAGCTTGTTCTTCTGATAGGGAAGCCATCATCACTACTATCTTAATCCTGAACTGAATTATCATCGATGTCTAGGCCCACTGCGGCAGCCTCAGCATCGCCATCAGTTGCATTGATGAAATTTTGAGCATCGTCGTGTTCGTCATCTTCCTCATTTTCTTCCGACTCGGTGCTAGACGGCACTTCTTCGAAAATCAAATCTTCGAACTCATTTTTATCCATCATTTCCAAGTCCACGTAACTTCCATTTTCTCCCTAAAACATAATATGCATTTTCCAAATTTTCAGAATATTCCGGTGGTTGCTGCTCAGTGGTGTCGTTTGAAACCACTAGAATTTTCTAAAAATTAACTTGTACAATCCGAAGAAAACACGCATAACAAAAAATGTAATAAATTGGTATCACGTTAAAACCTCTCCCAGAAAGGTAGTATCTCCGTGTACCACAAAGCTTGAGTCCTTAGAACGAAAATACGCCACTTTGATTGTTTTTAAAATATAAACAAGGCAAATGTTTCATTCAAGTTATATGAAGAATTTCACAATTGCGCACTGCTACATAGATGAAAATATTGATAAAAATTCGAAACAACTTAAAAATAATTGAATATGATTGAATTTAGTATATCTTTATATTACCCTAATATGTCTACGCTACTAGGAATTATTGTTGAAGACTGCAGAAACTGTTCTTTCAGTTTTCATATTACAAATACTACTAATTAGTGAAATACTAAATATATATTTATTCATTATAGCTGACCCGACAGGCGCTGTCCTATAAAAATTTCTATATTCCCTATTTTTTTCCCTGAGAACTCTTGTCCGCGTAGAATTTCTTATTTCCTATGGTTTTTTTATGTTGTCCCATCTAGGTTAAGCCTTTGACTCTGTCCGCTTCCTGTTGTCCTGTTTTCCTTTCATCCCGTTTTTACGTTATTCCGTTACCGAATTATCCCGATATCCATTTTCCAGTTATCCCGTATATTCGTTACTCCGTTATGCCGTTTTTCCGTTATCCTGTTTTTCCATTATTCCGTATTCCCGTTATCGCTTTCTCCAGTTACCGCTGTCTCCCGTTATCGCTTTCTTCCGTTATCCCGATTTCCTGTTTACCCGTTATCCTGTTATCCAGTTTTTCCGTTCGTTATCCCGTTTTCCCGAAAAAAAAATTGCCAAATCTGTCCAGTTGTTCTCAAGTTATGAGCTTACCAACACAAACAGACATTAATTTTTATTATATATTCCTGAAAACTTTTCCAGGAGAAAGAAACTTCCAATAACTTTTCTAAAAATCCGTTCTTCCCCTAAAAACCTTATTCGGAGTATTACGAACATTCAAAAAAACAATTAGCCAAATCGGTCCTGCCGTTGTTTTTATAAAATTAAAAAAAAATGTTACCCTGACTGGGATTCTTTTCTGTGACCTTCTGCTTGGTTGGCGACAGTGTACCAGATTCATTTTTATTATATAAATAATAAGGTTAATGATTGAAAAAATCTATCCATATTCATGATGTAGAATTGTTATTTTTTTCCTTTATTTTTAACTTATGAATTGCATATGGAAGAGCTATTCTGAAAGAATTTTAGCAATAGGCTATCACCGTACAACAAATCCCAGTATCGACAAAATCCCAACTAACAATTTGGGGCTTTATAAAAACTGAAAGAACGTTTACATATCATTTTTTATAAAGCTTTATTCGTCTCAAAAACATGTTTACGGCGTTCTTACAGCAACTATAAACGTTAAATGGGCACAGTCTTATAAAACGAAACATTTGTTTAAGAAGTTTTATTAGGCCTGTGACAGCTATTACAGATTCATTGTATAAACATTTATATATAATTTATAGGAACTGTATAGAATCACCACCGAATAGTTTTATAAGATTTTTGTTATAATCATTCACAACTTCTATTCAGTTCATTATTCATCACTCAAGGAACTATTATAAATCTCTAAAAAAATAATTTTATGGGAACTGCTTCCTCATTCGTAATAAAAAAACAGGAACAATAATAAAATTCTGCAGTTTCTTAATGTATTCCACGGAAAATAAATAATCTTACCAATTTCACAAAAGTGATTTCTTTGTTGTTCTCGTGACAATTAAACATGTCAGGATTGATAATGTCTAAGGTAAAAGCACAATATTCCGCCGTAGTTAAGGGTTTTTTGAGTTTGAGTTCAAATATTAGAAAAACAGATTTACTTATATCATGCTTGGCATTTTTAGAAAGTGAAATGATATGTTCTGAAATATAGGCATATATTTTTTTTACATAATATAATGTCTTTTTTGGTAAATATTTTTTTTTTTAAATATCAAAATCTCCTAATTCCGACGTAAATTTTTTACTTAGACCCTAATTCCGACCTAAGAGGTCCCTAATTCCGACATATATTTTTGTTATTTTTTTTATTCAAAATATGGTTGTAATTAACACAAAAAAACATTAAATACGAGAAAAATATGCAGAACGATATATTTTTGAAGTAATAAAGATATAACAACATTCAAAAATAATCCTTTTATGATAAAAAAAACACAAATTTGTAACAACTTGAAAGTATTTAAGTAATAAGTACTGAACATCTGTACCTAAGTATTTCATTGAGAAGAATATTGCACTTTTAGTCCATATCTTTTATCTCAGGAACAGTGTAAAATCTTCTCTTATTTATAAGACGAGGAGCACTTATACGAGAAACAATTTCATCTTCTTCGTACCAGATGACATCCACAATAGTTGGCCATCTCCAATGTATCCCAATTCGTTCCATGGCCTTAATAAAAAATCTGGTTTTGTCTTTGTCAATAACTTGTCCAGGAAAATATTTATTTTCATATATAATAATCACGTAATCATCTTTTTGATAACCGCTGTCTTTTTTGCATTCACTTTCTACTTGTTCGTCTTTTGCTTTGTTCTGATTTTTCTTCTAACTGTTCTTTTCCGGCCGCTACGTTCTCATGTTCTTCATCAATTTGTGTTTCTTCTGCTTGCGGTTGTTCTTGGTTTATTTGTTCATGGTCTACTTCTTTTGTTTTTTTGCCGTTTAATTTCTTGGGTCGTTTTTTAATTTTTTTCGTTTTTCTTGGCAAGTCTTCCTTTTTTCTTTTCCTCTTTTGACAATTTTTCGGCTTCTAGTCGCCTTTGATGCTCTACAAATTCATCAGCTATGGCAACAATCGGTGTTATCTTTTTTGTTACTCGTTTTTTTGCATTTTGTTGTAGCTTCTTGGGAAAATAAAAGGCATTTTTAAAAGGTGTAGGAAACTTGGGCGGTGTTCTGAAATATGACGAAGGCGACTGGCTTTATAAACTGACATACCTTGCTTCATTTCTTCAAGAGCTTGTTTAACCGCGGCTCCTAAATACTTTTTTTCCCTTTATTTTTAGCTTTAATTATTGGTGTAGGTGCCATTCTGCTGAAAATAAAAAAAGAAGTACTTAAGTATCAAAATGTTTTTTATTTATTTATTTATTCATTAATTCATTTATTCGTTCATTCGTTTATTCGTTCATTCATTTATTCATTTATAATTCATTTATTCATTTATTCATTTATTCATTTATTCATTTATTCATTTATTCATTTATTCATTCATTCATTCATTCATTCCTTCATTTATTCATTCATTCATTTATTATTTTATTCATTTATTCATTCATTCATTCATTCATTTATTCATTCATTTATTCATTTAATCATTCATTTAGGCATACAGAGGCCCAATATACAATCAAACAAAATATTTTGAAATTAAAATATTTAAAACATCACTTACTCATCTAGGTATATGAGCCCATTTAAGGCGGAATTACCTCCTGGACCAAAAAAGCGGATCCTTATGCCGACGTATTTTCAAGGTTCTGGCAGATTTGTGTCAATAATTATTTTGAAAGAAAACAAATAAAAATAAAATTTTAAACTTACTTTTTACCTAAATTAAGAATGTTTCCACTTTAGAAGAGTTTTTTTTTTAGTTTTATTGAACATTATTAAAGAAAATCCTCTTGGGGCACATTCTTTTATCATAAAAAACTTAGTTTTCTAGTGAGAAATCTATACAACGTATTTTGCTCCTAGCATATATTAAGGCCTAATTTACAGTTTACAATTATTTTTTTCTAATTGCAGTACAAAAAGATTTTAAAATTTGATTCGAATACAATAGGAGAAAATCCTTATTTTGACATATTACAGCGACATTAGCTCTGGTAACAAAAACGGGCCCTTATTCCAACGTATTTTTTTAAACGTATTTGTAAAAGTTTGTGTCAAAATAATTAACCAAAACCAATAAATATTTATTTTTAAAACCATTTCCTTGATATAAAAGAAAAATGCAACCCGCTTGGGTAAACAAAACTTTTAATTTTCGAAATATTTTTAATCACTTCAATCGATCTACTTACCAAAATGGAGACGTTTTTTCACTTACTGTGACTACTAGACAGACCCAGTCGGAATTAAATGCAAACTAGATCCAAACGAGAGTGGCTTACCCCACCACTTTGGCGCTGTTGCGCAATCTAATAAATTCTGTATCGGATACATTTGATCGGGTTTAGATATTCGTTGCCAGTTTAAAGAAATTGACTGACAAAGTTTGCCTTATGAAATAGGGCGGGATTAGGGCTCGATTCAGCATACGTCGGAATATGGTGCTTTTACCTTATACTTCGTATTGCGGTGGATCGCTTCTGCGTATTTATATTAATTAACACATTAACTATGAAGTTGAATTCGACTGCGGAGTGAATTTCACTGTGGATTATATGGTACATATAATATAAAATTTTCAAGCGCTGTGGAATTTTTGAAGATTTCTTGAATTTACCAAAAATAATTTAAATTTTTTTCAAGAACTTCGTTACCAATTTGATCAATTGTTGTTGATTTCGTGATAGTAAACTTTTCTGAGCATTCGTTTTTCTTTTTATAGCTGAGGAATAGAGATTTTGTATGTTTTAGTTTTTGCCTTCAGAATGGTCATCACTAATATGTGATTCAAGGCTTCATTTTGTACAACACTTCCATCACAAGAACAGTGTCTATATAGCTATTTAACTTCGTTGGTGATTTCTATAACATAGTCACAATATATATTGTCAAAAAAAATTTTCCTTTTTAATTTTTTAAAGTATGCAAAAGTACAAATGATTTTTTAATTTTGGGAAAATTTAATTAAATCTTTCTATAACTTCTTGGCGGTCGTGTGGCTCATCGAATATTCAGAATATATCTTTTTCAGCAACCGAATCGAAAGTGCATGGCCTCTTTTAATACCATAATTAAGGACCAAAGTTTTATTTCAAGTCCAAGGACGAGATATACTTTCAATTCTAGCACTGAAAGTGTTGCCTACCAACACATCACATTTGCACTACATGAATTGAAGAAGGTATTAATTCCAATAAAACAATGTACCATTTTCTTCAAACGTCAGAAATTGTTGACATTTTATGTCTCGCAATTCGCGATGTCGAATTTTGACATTTTCGCCGGTAACAGCGAATGTAAAAATGTTAGGCAACGCTACCAAAATATTGAAATCAATACATTTCAGTCGTTTCATTTACGAATCAAGTTACCAGTTCAACTATACCATCTACAATTCGCAAATCAGCCTTGTGGCTCGTTCTTCATATATTACATTATGTATCTGCTTATACCTTGATGACGCTAGCCTGATAATGGAGATGGCCTTGATTTAGGAAAGATACACCAATAAACATCTGAGTTCTGAAATGCATTTTCTCAAACACTATTTCAGAACTGTATTGGAATGATTCAGCAAACAGTTTAGAATCATTCCCAACTATTCATGACCAATTAATATGGAGCCGTAAAGTAAATGAGTTCGATGAGTTCGAAGTTGAAGATACAAAAAAGTGACACTTTCACGATCGCTATTGGATCCGTGTCACCTGAAAATGTTTGTGGCGACTTTTCGTTCCTGAAATCATAAAAATATATGTCCCAAAATGTCACTGCGTTTCAAGAATATAGCCCACAGCAGAAGTAAAAAATAAAATTAACAATAGTTAGAGACAGGTTTGCCATCCTATTTTGTATATATCTCCACAAAGCTGAAAATCAAGATATGTTATTGAAAAAGTTAGTAGAAACGAACATGAAATGCCCAAAATCTCCAGAATGCAATGACATGTTACAAACGAATGGCAATAAATATTTACATGTGTAATAATGCAGATACAGGTAGTGTTAAAAAAGAACCGGCGTTTGTCCTCATTCCCCTTTGAAGTTTTTGTTGAATATCATAATTTTTTTATTTTCTAAATCAAACTGGATTCTGTCCTATTCTGCCTGTCGTCCAGGAAAACACTTCCATCAATGCCTATGCGTCAACGTGTTGTAACGCTGCCAAATCGGCTCCAAAGCAACTTTTACGGAATACAATTATCTTTTAGCAGCAGTTTGCTTGTGTGTTAAACAACGGAAAATTCTGTTTTTGTATAATAGCAGGTCGTGTAGCACTTATGCAGCTAGATTTACTTTGTGCCTTAGTTGGAGCACTTATAGAGCTTCACTGTTTCATTGTGATGTATTTGCATCATATTAGAGCAGCTCAAAACTTTTGAAAACGTATATGCATTATTAATAAAACTAGACTTAACCTATCTATTTGGCTTTTCCGGGACACAGTATATTCCAATACCCATAGGTTTTATTTCAGGCAACTCATATATGTTGAAAATTATTGGCCAAAACTCATATTTACCACTTCTGTATATTGGTAAACCATCCATGTTCACATTGACAGATATTGTCACTGATTTTACCCAAATCCTATCTCAAACTAACTTCGAAACCATGATGCCAATAGTTGCCAGTGCCAACTTTTGTAATCGTAACTGTTTAATACGTTTTCAAAAGCGTTCTAGGATCTCCAAGAAGGATGCTTGCGAAGCGTTTATTGATATTTTTCAATAAATCTTTCAGTGCCAAATGGGAGACCGCCCATGATCTCAGATGATTTCTGAATGTCACATCTTTTTCCATCTCAGAAATAACATTATCTTCTTCCTCGTTAGAATAATCCAACTCTGAAACCCAGTTACTTTCGGTCACTTCGGTATCATTTCGCACGTTTGCTGCTTGTGTACCACATATGCCCAGAGCTGGTTGAGTATTGATGAGTTATTAGATCAAAATTCTCTTCATTATCCAGATTATTCACCTTCATACAGAAAGAGACCGAACTAATATGAAAAACTACTGTAACAGTTTCATTTTATAAAAGTTATTTTCAAAATCATTTTGTGTTCAATAACAGTTTATTGATCTATCACTGCTTTGTTAGACTATTCAGGAGCATATTATTCGTACTGTTATAGAATAGTTATTTATCCGTTTTTGTCGGGAGCATATCGCTTTCTGAAGTGAAAGAGTATCACAGGAAACACCAATACAACAATTTTGTAATCTGTTGATGAATTTTTATAAACCATTTATAAAACTATCTGCGAAAGAACAGAACAGTACCTGATAATATCACTACAAAACTACTAGAAATCACTTTGGTCCTCTAAGCTAAAATGTGGTATAACTTGAATTGTATGAACGTTTAAGAAACTGTTTCAAGTTTATTCTTTAAGATGTTTTATAATTTCACTCTAAGAACGTTCTCAACAATGATCTAAACAACAATTTGGTTTTAAAGAACAAAATAATCATGTTCGCAATGTTGATTCAACAGATTGGCTTTTCGACAGTCGCAATATAATGCCAATGAAACTAAATTTGTAAGGTGGGAATCCCTTTGAAAAAGTTGTCACCCTATGTTCAAGGAAAATCGATATATCATTCGCAAGATTCAAGAAAAATAGGCACTGAATCTTAGTAGTATACATATACAATTTTACACAGGTAAGAGAGCAAACAAAAAGATGCACTGAGAGACAGGTGCAGGTTTATTTTAGAAAAGTTCGATGTAGAAACATGTATTTAATATAGTTATGAGTGATGCATCTTGGATATGTAGTTATTTTATCTTCAATAATTTCAGAAATAGAGAGGGGATGTTTCGAAGCACAGTTTCAGCAACATCTCCAGAACCCGTCATAAAAAATAATGTTATTGAATCTTCATAAGTAGAGTTTAAGTTTTATACGAAATTAGATATGCTGTGTTTTCCAATGAAAATATGTCCCATATTTTTCGGACGCATGATTGGTTAGCCTCATGGCAATTTCAGAATCAATAAAAAAAAACTGTTTTTTTTTATTGGTCCCGTCATTATTGATAAATATATAATTTGAATCCACGAAGTGGGTACGGACCATAATCGCCTTGACCATCCGACTCACATATGAGTATTTTGCCGTTGTAGCTGGCCAAAAGTTGAATTCACAAAGTTTACAAAACTTGAGAAAGAACTGCTTGCCGTCAACAATTGACAATCTGGGCACAATGAGAATACCTAAGTTTTCATACCTCTTATATGCTCGTCTGTCACGTTAGTGAGAACCTGTCCTTTCTGTCAAATTCTGCTAGGTTCAGTGATAATTTTCAAATATATTTTTTGAAGGTAGATATTCTGAAATTTTTTACATTCCAAAATCGAACTGATTGTCATTGATATATTGACATATCCACCTGGCCTTTGAATTCCAACATGTGATACGTTAGATTCTAAGCCATTATAACCTTTGATTAAAAATGTATCTATTGTATTAATTCCTGCACCTGACTTGAAGCATTGAAGATGACGAAAGTCGAAAGCGCTTTAAAAACTTATGAAAATATAAACTTTATACAAAAAAAATATAATTTCAAAAATCTATATTTAAGATAATTCGAGGTCTAAAATCACGAATTCTGGTTCAAAATTTATAAATAGTGAAGCTGAAGCTTATGTGTAATTAAATCGATATAGGTGATTTTCAATATTGCAATTAAGATGTGTTTCTTCAAAATGCCATGGAATTCTAAATGGCACCCAAACTTTCCTATTGTTAGTCTTTATTGGAATTCATTAAAAACCATTTACCAAATTATAGAGAACAATGAGGAAGAAATCAGGGATACGTTTTCGTACCTGAACTAAGGATCTAAAAGGAGATAGGAAAAATGGAATTTTTGGGGTTACGAGCTACGGAATCTCCGTAGACTGACAGAAAATATATGTGTTCTCAAAATCCAGTGAATGGTAAAAAACGTGTCGAAGGCTGATTGGCCTGAGCAACTCAATGTTTCAGTAAAAATAAATGAAAAGGGGAAGGGGATGTAGCTTGTCAAATTAAATTTCCTTTCTTTTTTGAAGAAAGCGAAAGAAAATTGATCTTTCAGAAACTACTATGCTTATTTTATATAGCGGTGCATATGAACTGCTCAGATTGATACGGGAGGTCGTGGATATCGTTATCTGTCAGTGAAATTCAGCTAGATTCTTCAACAAGTCTAACATTCGAGAGATATAAAGATAAATAGAGCGCCAGGTTATTTTTGATAAAAATGACCAAAAGCTAAATAGATTCTTGTTGAGGAATTTGATAATACTAAATGATAAATATATTCAAAATTAAATTATGAAAAACGAAGGTAGTTCAATGGTTCTTTACATGGTGCAGTTGTTTGGATTAACAAAAAAGACATTTGGGTTGAATCTTACAGGATTCTAAGTTAATAACAAATTTAAAACCATGGAACGGGCTTATAAAAATTCTGTGGACAATAATAATAAAACAGGACGATCACGGAAATATTTTGAGTTTGAAAAAGAAATGGATGCAATTTTTGGAAAATGGAAAACAACTTATCCAGAATTAATCCCGTCTGAAGCTAGTGTTGCGTTGCAGCCAAAAAAGAATTTTTGATAAGTCACAGAAGAGGAAAATGACAAATAAAGAGATGAACCCAAAAAGCACCCGTTAAAATACCAGAAAGAAAAAAAAAACTAGAAATGACACCCTGGAACAAATAAGGAAAGATAGACTTGAATATCAGAAGGAACAGATATCGATAGCTAATAAAAAACTTGCCAATGAAGAAAAAAAAATCAAGGAACAGAAAAAAAATGATTTGTTGGAAGAAATGAATATATTGCTAAAAGATAAACTTCAAAAAGACTAACCTTTTATAATTATGCTTTATACTAAGGCTATGTTCCAAAACCTTACCCTCTTCTGGAGATAAATTTATTTACAGTATTGACAGGAAACCATTGTTTATCTGTCAATACTGTCAAAAAATCCATACCCAAAGTAAGACAGTAAGGTTTTGGAATATAGCCCAAGAACACTGTTATATTTATACGTACAGATTTTGCAATTATAGTAACACAGTTTATTTTTTGTTGTTAGAAATTGTATGTTGTTTATGTTTGTTGGTGATATCAGTTTATTTCATGTCCTTTGAAGAATTCTGTTTTTGTTAGTTTTTCTGTAGATTATTTTGTACTTAGGATCCCAGAGTTTATTTTCAGTTGTTTAAAATGTTTTATACTTTTATCATAATGATTATGGATCTCATTTTGTGGTACGAATTATCAGAGTTTAATTTACTCCTTCAAAAATAAGGTCTTTTTGGTGTTAATTTTCTATAAATAAAGAATATAAAACTTGATACGTAACTACTGAGTTTTTATTTAATTTTGTTGAGTGATAATTCCTTAGACCCAATGAATAAAATGAACACAAGGTTCATGGTATATTTACTGATATATACAAAAATATAGTTCTAAATTTACTGTTGTTAAAAGGTAATTTCGAAAATAAACTCCATCTAGAGCATCTCTTTCTAAATCATCATCATTCATTTGGCTCATTCAATCCCTGCAGTTCTGCGTGAAATTCATCATCGATTGCTAGATTGTGGAGAACACAACATACCCTAATGAAATGTACCGTGTCTGTTATACTTCGTAACTTGCAATGGTATAATTGTCAAAATTTTTGCTTTAGTAAACCAAAGCAATGCTCTACTATGTATCTACATTTTGATAATCTTCGATTAAATAACTTTTATCTTTGCTTCAAGTTCCCTCGGACTGTAAAAGGTGTAATTATATGACGAGAATATGAATAAGCACTATCAGCTAAAATATATAAATTGCCAGACTTCTCTGGAAATGTTTCGGAAAGAAGCGATCTCTTGAACACCCGTGCATTATTTACGATCCAGGGAAACCCACAAATAGGCTTCCTTTTTTTTGGGCATCACATACAACTTGCAACTGAAAAAAAAAGTTTTTTTTTTAATAAATCACTTAGTACATTTAGATTTAGGCTTCTTATTTTTTTTGGGCATCACATACAACTTGCAACTGAAAAAAATATTTGTTTTTGTAATAAATCACTTTGTACATTTAGATTTTGCAAAATCTTCAATTGTCAATCAATTATGTTTTTCCAATTAACTTTCATATTACTACTTGAACTCATTTAAAAAGTTGAATTCATCTGAATTGAAAAGAACTGTTTCCTATCATAATATCAGTCAGGATCTTGCAAAGGCTTGCGAATTCGAATATGTGGCCCATCAAAAGCACCCATTATTCCAGGAATTCCTTTTTCTCTGAAAAATCTCTCTATATGATATCTTTCTTGTGTCATGCCCCATAATTGCAGAAAAACTCTCATTTCTGAAAAAGCCAGACAATATTCTTTACTATGACCTTTATAGCGAGATAAACCAATTCACTAGGAGAGATAATAAAAATAGAATTTCTCATGCCAGTTAAGAATACGTCGTTATTGGAAGACAATTAAATGCACTTAAAAATCATTTTCAAGAAATAACCCTTGTACACCGGAGGCCTAAATAACTCATCTACGAAAAATTAACGATGGTAAACAAGATTATTGATTTCAACTTGTTAACATCGCAGCGCGATATGGGTTATCATAAAACGGTTTTAATGCAATTGTACCGACAGAACGCGCTATAAATTCACCGAGTATGGCAGTCATTAAATATAACTCTTCCTCGAAAAGGCATAAAATTATGGTGGGAATGAAAATAACGTATGACGCGAGCTAGGGTTGAATAGAATAAAAGCATGAAACGCGAACCAGCAAATAATCAGTGTTAGAACAGTAGCCAAGCCAGTCATATCAAAGTTGTTACTCGGTAATATGTTCCTCTCAAAAGTGAGGTTAAAAAGTCCGTCGAATCACAGTATCGTAAAATAATGATGAGAAGCGTACTAGTAAAATCGTCCATAAAGTGAACTTCAGAAAACCTTTAAGACTAAGCAACTGAAACCAAGTATTGAACGCTCCAAGTGAAAGCACGAGTGAACAGTAGTTTTTTTTTTTTAAATTGCCTATTTTTGTCAACGCTTCCCGAACCGAGATAAGTCAACGGAACAACGCAACTCGATAGTTCATGATCTCTTGGAAAAACCATAGCCATATCACGCTATACCGGGCGAATAAAATAAAATAACCAATTGACGCGAGATTACTCGAAATAATAATAAAACTAATTGTCGTTTGAAAACCTACTCCAGTGAATAAGTTTGAAACAGGGTGAGTCCTATGTATGTTTTTCTATATTTATGTTTATGGCAATCCGAACCCTTTATAATGTGCATGTGTCTGTAAAAGTATCTCCACATTTCCATGTTACCACAGATCTCGAAAGAGGATTATTTCTAGCCGTTTGTGGCAATTGATGTCAAGATTGTTTTTAGTAAATCTATTTCGATTTTGTAGCCAACTGTAAAATCAACTACCAATAAGCTACACTCTTTTTTTTGTTGTTGTTTCATATTATTCGTCTATAGAACGAATGAAATAATTGTGTCAAATTTTACTAAATATATATGTACATTCTTACTATTTTTATGAGTGCATTATTATTTCTTTGTTGATTATTGTTTTTCGAATCCTTCCGAATGGTACGTACTTCCTGAATAAACAACCCCACGCTCCAGTATTAGAGAGAAATGAGATTTGTTCTGTAGCCGCTCCAGAGACATAGTTTCAGTTCGACCGTCTTCAGATAGTCGATGCTCTCAATACTGTTTTTCGCAATCTAACGAATAATGTCTGGTGTTACAGGTGTGGTGTGTTGAGTCATAACACCCTGTAGTCCGGCGGTTTAACATTGGTGTCAGATCCGAGAGTAATAATTAAGGAAGTACATTAACGCATATATGATATTTTCCACAGAAAAAAAGTTTCAAACAAAAACTGAATTTGAATTTTTTTTAATAAATATTTTTTTTTACAAATAATTGTCAGTGGGAAAAAACTAAACTGAACTAGTAGAAAAATTGTGGAAATAGTTTAGTATAATATCGTTGTTATTTTGCGAACACGATATTGGAAAAATAAATATATATAGCGTTTATACCGATCAAAAACTCAGGAAGTATTCGAAAAGGCAAGCGAAATTTTTCTTTGAATCAATGGAGATTTTTATTAAAATAATTAAACCATGGAAACTCAGACAACAGTGCCGTTGACTGGTAGGGTTAGATATGAACCGTCATTCACTATCACTTTGGATAATATATCTTTTTATAATGGTACCACAGAAATTAAATGGACAGACAGTCAAATAAGTTCCATAGTTAGATTAAAACTGAAAGGCGTCGCTAGATTATTTATTGAAGCAGATGATAGATTACAAAATACCGACAACCGGCAATTAATTAAAAAGGAATTATTGAAGCAGTTCAGCAAATTGAAAGTACCTGGAGAAGAACAAAAATAATTTTTGAATTGTTATCAGAAAAAGAATGAATCAGTTAGGCATTTTTTCATAAGATTAAAGATATGTGCAGCGAATCTGAGGCACCTCACAGGAAATAATAGAATTGACAATGTATTGAATCAAAAGTATGAGCAGGATATTCTGGTTCAATTTGCGATGGGGTTGTTAGATCCTGTTAGAAAAAAAGTTTTATCTGAAAGTCCTGCCAGTTTAGAAGAAGCCATCAAATTAGCAGAAAAAGAAGAATCAATTGAGCAAATTACGAATACACCGAACATGCGTTTTAGAACTTTCAATGCGAATATAATATTGTGCACACATTGTTATCGGAAAGGTCACACAGCAGGAGATTGTAATATGAAAAATTGCGTATGCCTAACATGTCAAGAATCCGGACATATGTCATATTGTTGTCCAAATAGGAATAGATTTCGAAATAAGAGATTCAATGAGTCAGGAAAGGGGTTTTCCAACTACGCTAATGAAAAACGAGTTCAAAAATATGGAAAAATAAATAAACATAGAAAAGAATTTTCTAACAATTCGAAAGAAAATAGAGTTTGATCTCATGAAAGCAGGAATGAACGAGGGCCTTTTAGGAGAATGAATGACAGGAGGCGAACAGAAAATACCTATGGACATTACAATAAATGGAAAAAGTATGGAAGAATGTCAAGATATAACCGGAATTTAAATGGGATGGCAGCTTTCAACAAGCCTCAGATGAAGGCTGCAGAAATGACTATTTAAATAGCGAGAGGCAAGGAGAAAATATACTAACCTACGATGAACAGAAAAATGTAATTAATTTAGAAGTTTCAGGAATTTTGAGGCATATATCCATAGATATGAGATCTCAAGTGTCAGTGGCCCATATTGATATTGTTAGAGGTATGACAATAAATTATGATTTGCCGTATCACCTCAGAAATGGACAAGGAAATTTCACTCATTATATTGGCTCGGTTATTTTACCAATAAAAGTAAAGGAAGGAAAAACGATTGAACATGAATAACAATGGAATGGATAACAAATTTTGAACCGGAAAGAATGACAGAATGATATACGAACGAAGCAAGTTAAATAAAAGCTTGTAAAAAATTTATTGCTCTGTTTGTTAGTAAGCGCATAACTTGAGAACGCCTGGACCGATTTTTTGTTTTGTTCATAATGAGCCAAATGAGGATTCAAGGAGAAAATTTGGAAAAGTTGACCGGAAAATTGGATAATTTGGGAAAATGGAAATTTTGTATGAACTCAAGACCATAACTCACGATTCGTACGATGGATATGTGTAATTCTGTTTTCATCATAGTCCTGGAGAAGTTTTCAGGAAAAAACAATCGGGACTATTACAAAGGATTGTCGGAAAAATCATAACGGGATAACGGAAAACGGGTTAACGGGACTCGGGATGGGTTAAAGGTGTTACGGGAAATGGGTTAAGAGGAATCGGGATAACGGGAAGTGGGATAACGCTAAACGAGATAATGGAATAACGGGATAATGGGTTAGCGGGATAACGGGAAATGAGGCAACGGGATACGGAATAGTTGGAAGCGAGCAGAATCCTAGGCATTACCTAGATGGAACAACATAAAAAACCATGGGAAAAAATCAAATTCTACGCGAACGAAGTCGCGGGTACCAGCTAGTACCAGCTAATATAATTGTTTGCACCTCAAAGAAGTCAAGTTTGAAAGATAACTATACTCTACCGTTCGTCAATATATACAAACGACGAATATTATGAAATGTTATAAAAAAAATTACCTGCCGAATAAATAGGATGGACAACAAGTAGACGACAGGGAATTACAAAATACCTACTATTTGAAATACGTTTAATTAATGAAGAAAAAAACTCGTAGAACAGTATGAAAATTATACCCAAAAGAACAAACTCTCAAAATTACCATTTTCATTACAAATTAAATTTATTAAAGTTTTGTCCTCGATTCCATCTGATATTCTACAATTACACTGTTTGTTCAAAGGCCCCCACAGTCGATGAGAACGGTATCGCTACATGTCGCGATACAAGTGGCGATACAAGTATATGAGATTTGTATAAAGTATCAACGTCTCCACACACGGTGAGACGGAATCGTAAAACATCATTCGCAAGCACGTGGTATCGCCGTTTCATGACAGCGATTGAGACGATGGAATTATATCGCTACCACGGTATCATGCAACATGTTGCGATACCGATCTCATCGTCTGTGGGTGCCTTAACCGACATGACCTAACCACAAAACTATCGATTACTATTAGTCCATTGAAATGTTACAATTTAAGGACCGAATATTGCATTTTTTAGATGACGCAATTTTACTTTTGGGACGTGTGTGGGGGGTCAATAGAAGCTTAACCTCAAGTTTGTGGGGTCGCCACCCTTGTCCTCCGGTCGTCATCTTGGAAAAAGGGGTGAAAACACTTTTTTCGGTATCTCAGAAACTATGCGTCTTACAAAAAATTTGTAGAATCATAATTTGTAGCAAATTGTTTTGCCTACAAATATGTGCATATAACTTTTTGCACTAAATCAAAAATTAAAGAAGTTATAAGCAAAAAAGTGAGAAAATTTCTGTAAAAATTTTCTTTCTCTATAACTTTTTTTATACATTTTACAAAAAAATTTCCTCTGACCAATCTTGTAGATGATCTTTTGAGGAAAATGTTTCCCTTTCATGTTTTTTAATTCCATTCATTTAAAACGCTGTTACAGCGCTCCAAAGTTGACCGGGTTCGTCAATGCTCATGAGAATCCGGTCAAAACGAAATGTTTAACTTATTTTTTTTTTTTTTTGTAAATATATTCTTACAAATTTTTTGTTAAATTCGAACAACTTTACTTATTCATTCCTAACTCTTTTCCCCGCCACCTATGAGGTAGAGTCTGTAAGCGCGTTTTTCTTAACGTGGTATCCCCAGTCCACAAACATCTTGCTTATAAGGTAATCCTCGTCATCTAATATTTTCAATCACTTATTAGCTAGCTACTCTAATTTATGCAGATAACTGTGTTCAGCACATAATATCTGGACATGCTTATGGGAGAGCTGTGCGTGCTCATTTGTTGGTGCATTTGTCTAAAAGCAAAATAATTATGGACTCAATAGAATTTACAGATGAAGAACGCGATTTTCTCGATGATGTCATTAACGATATTGATCGAACTAACGTTTTACAATCGATTAATAATCCTTTATTCAAAAAGATATCGTCCAAATTTGAAGAATCTTTGACCATGCTGGAGAGTAAAGGACCAACTGCAACCTTATGGATACAATACTACAGATTAGTCACTCTCTCAAAACATTTTATCGAAGCAGAACGATCTGGAAATTGGTCTCTTCATTTGGAAACGATAAGGAAAATGCTTCCAATTTTCCATGCAAGTGGACATTTCTTGTATGCTAAGTCAAGTCCACTTTACCTGCAAGATATGTTGAGGCTTGATCAAATAATGACACATGATGAATACCACTCGTTCACTGATAAGGGCTGTTTTGCTATTCGACGAACTGACAAATTTCGGAGCGGGATAATGTCTGACCAAACTATTGAGCAAACTCTCATGAGAATGTTTAAATCATCTGGAGGGTTAACACACGGGCGTAGTATCTCTGAGAGCACGTTGGCATCATGGACTCTTGGAATGATACGCTTACAAGATGTTTGCGAGCAGATTACAGAATACTGTAACATCACTCTGGATACTTCAGAACAGCACGTAGATTACAGAGATGCACGTGTCCAACGTGACAATGAAGACCTTGAAAAAATTGATAATTGGCTCTCTTCTCATGATTTTACTATAGATCAAACTGAATTGAATATTGGGGCTGGAAGAAGCATGCAAACATTTGGATGCCAATACAAGCTTCCAAGCCTCCAGCACCCCCCGATCTCATGAAATTAATTTTTTGCAGGTGCAAAGGAAACTGTGGAAGCATGTGTGGCTGCAGAAAAGCAGGCCTGAAATGCTCTACAGTATGCCTCCATTGTTCTGGCGAAACATGCAGCAACATTATGGAAATATTAAAGTTAATGGAAGAAAATGAATTTGAAGATGAACTTCCAACTATGACTCCAATTTTAACTCCTGTCATTCCTCACACTTTCACATTTGACGTTGATTTTAATGTAAAATGTATAAAAAAAAAGTTATAGAGCAAAAAAGAAAATTTTTACAGAAATGTCCTCATTTTTTGTAAGACGCATAATTTCCGAGATATCGCGAAAAAAGTGTTTTCACCCCTTTTTCCAAGATGGCGGCCGGGGGACAAGGGTGGCGACCCCACAAACTTGAGGTTAAGCTTCTATTGACCCCTCACACATGTCCCAAAAATAAAATTGCGTCCTCTAAAAAATGCAAAGCTCATGTAACATTTCAATGGACTATATCGAGAGTTGAAAGTATCGATGTTCAGCTAGCACTACGAGGAGCCTAAGCTCAACTGCCGTTCAACAACGACGCCGCAGTGGCGTATGTATAAGTGGCAGTGGCGTATTTTTTATGATTCCTTTTGTAGCAATTATTATATAAACTGATAAATCATTATCAATAAACATATGTACAATGAAATAGGTGCCAAACAGTAAGTTGTAATTATATTATTTAAACATAAGATCCGCACTTTGCAGATGTTTTTACATCCAACATAGCAATTTGTTCGAAAATACTTAATACACAATATTTGGCATTATATTGAGTTGGTGTGGGAATTTTAAAAAGTAGGTTATAATGACACACATAATGATACCGGAAAAACGGAAATGCGCAGGTGCGGCTAGGCTCCTAGCGAACCAAAATGTTCGGCGACCGTATTTTTTTGAATTGTAGTGAATAATCAGGGATATCAACGAAATGCCGAGCAGTAAGTTATAATGATTTTGGTTTTTTTTTCACAAAAGCCTGGGGCGCTAGTGCCCTTTTTAGCCACCCTACATATTCGGCATTGGCTTCCGCCAAAACTTTTTTTTAATAGTCATTTGCAATGCATGCTGAACATAACCTAGAACTCGACCTATCACGATTCATTGTCTCAACTCACCTACAGCGTTGTCCTTCCGGCAATGACGAATATACTAATTGACGTGAATACTAAATGACGTAAATACTAAATAAATACTCATAAGAAAACAACTACAACCACTAATCGATTTTTTACGAGTACAACTCATATATTTTTTGATTTTGAAAGACAAAATCAAACTGATAAGATCAATATAACTTCTTAAAACTCGACCTGGCAACAACGAATGTAAATGAGTTGATAATATCATGAAAATATGTTGCCATGAGATATATTCGTGAATTCCCCATCTAGTCTCTGTTATTTGATCCGAAGTGAAACTAAAACGCAGATCCTGTAATGGACTATCATTTTTATGATGTGATCTGATCATTTTATTTATTTTCAGGATGAGGTGTTAGCAATTTCGGAAAAAGTTGTAATACGGGTGGAAGACCTCATAACTTGGATTATCGTTGAAGCAGAGTGGACGTGGGGAAGATTGGCCAAATGCGAAGGGGAAGTTGAAGCTGTGGACACATTAGAAAGCGTTCCACCAAGAAAAGCAACAGGCTTGAGTTTCACATCGATCGACAGTGGTTTAGATTTTTACGACGTTGAAAATGAACGAAAAAATCTAGGTGAGTTGAGTTCATGAGTTTGTGATTTCATATATTCATCACGAACAGTTGTTAAATCATGTCTTGGATTTTGCAAAAGGAAAATAATGATGCAAGTATTCGTGTAGTTCATACATGGTTTTAGCATCAAGGACGATAAAGATGAATTGATCTATAGCGTGGGTTATACCACCCCCATGACGGCATGACCAAACTATGTGGGTTATTTCTTTCACATTCCTTTTGTTATTTAACGTTGACCTATATCTGCTACTAGGGATCTATTTATGCACAATTTCCCCAACCGGAACTTTTGCCGAATCCTCTGGTGTTTTCCAAGCAAGTTTTGACGAGCTCAACATCCATATAATAGGGACCACCAGGTCAACGTCCCTCCGAAGGGCGGCATATCTCTCGCTATATATTGTGCTCATTGATATAACGCGTACAAGCTACTACGCTGCAGTTGTACGGGCTTTCAACGCGAGTTTTCCCTCTCAAGTGCGATCACCTATCCGCCTTTAACTTCTGTTTCTTCTCGACTAACATATTTGAAGAAACGAATTGATAAATTGAGGGATGGTATCAGTGTTACGTATTCGTATAGTGTTGCTTGGTTTGAACTTCTTTCGCGTAGCTTCCATATACAGAACATAATAAATGGATGTAGCTAACTTCACTTTGTAAAAGCTAGACTCATCTATCACTAAAAAAGGAATTTGATGAAGTATTTCGGATAATCGGATTAAATACTTGTATATAAGTTTTTTTTATGTTATCTAAGTCCGTTTCAAAATGAAATATCTAACTTCCATTTTTTACACGCTTCATTAGCTTCACATGAATGTATGCATGTATGAATGTAGGTAATGGAATTTTTTAAATTAATTTTACCCACTTCCAGATGTCCGAAGTACTTATTTGAAATTTTGCACACGTTTTAAGAACCGATGACAATACAATAATTTCATAGCTATGAATTGGTATTCTCACCTAGATCGTCAAAAAAAAAATTTCAAAGATATGGCGAGTGCACTGGTTTTTCACAGCATAATTTAGATATAGCAAATGCACATTCGCCAAAATGTAGTTCAAGTTTTCATCTCATGTGGAGGAATCAATCGAAGAGTTTTTCTCCCACAGTCTTTTTTAGTCTTTTGTAGCAATATGGACTAAAAAGTTAAAAATAAAATTATACTTTAAAAAACAAAAAAACACGCTTATAAAGTAGCAAAACAAAAAAGTTGAAAATAATAAAAATAAAGTCATTGACCAAAAAATGTTTTTTTATGTGAAAAAGCTTGGGTTTCTTACTTACTTTTAAAAATAATATTAAGATAACTGATATCAAGCACTTCACGTTTTTTTACATACGAGAAAATTGTTTGATCAATGACTCTTATAATTCTCTTTTTTGTGCTTAGAGCATTAAATGCGTGTTTTTAAATTTTTCTATTAGGTTTTGAGTTGTTTGTTGTAAAATGTTTAATCAACCCTTTCAAATGTCAAAATCTTATCTAACACGTATTTCAAATATTTTGTTAATCGATATTCGTCAGTTGATTGACCTGATAATTTATCAGTATTGAGTTTTAACATTTTGTGTTAACCTTCAAACTGTATAAACTGCAATACCGCATACTCGTATTTCTGTTCCTATTCTTGAAATATAAATTTTATCATTTTATTACCGTTTGTTATTGTCTTGCTTTTGCTTGCACTGATGTAATGTTTTCCTCAGATTGAAATTTCGTATTTTAAATCAACTCGAACTCGATTGATAAACAAAATTGAATGATTTTTTTATAATCTGATGGTATATCGTGTATTGATAGGATTTTTATAATTTCGAACGACCATAGTAAGAAAGTGTTTTCCATTGTAATTATGGAAAAATCGATTTCAAGATTGTCATTCAGTTTATATAGATATTTCGATAAATTCTTTAGTATTTTGTCGAACCGATTCCTCTGTACAATATAACATCATGAATGTTTCTGTTTGAGGATGAAAAATAATTTTTTAATTTGATTTTGGGAGACGATAGCGACATTTGAATTTGTACTCTCTCCATAGAATAATCATTAAACGTGGGCCTCAGCGCACCTGGCCACCAGCTAGTTTTTCGTGTATTTATCATTCATTCTGAGCTACTATTAAAATAGGTGAAATTTTAATAATATTTGTGTCTGCTGAAATTACAAAATGGCATACTAATTCAATGAATATTCGTCATCATTTGTTTCAGTTCGCCAATCAAACTGAATTTTACAACCGGCGTGCAGTTAGCAGCTAATTTCCAGCAGCCAAAATTCCCATAATATCTGGCAGCTACTTTTTGGCAGCCAAATTTCTCACAATCTTTTTTGAAAGGGAACATCTCTCGACTGCCATTCGGAGAATTTTATTGTCATCTTGATTGAATTAGGGATATGATTGTTGTTCGTTGTGTCATAAATGACCGAAAATAATCAAAGAAGTTTTGTGAATCTCCAGTTGTAATTGCTCATTCAACCTATACTTTTATTACAATCTCATCGTGAATTAATGTTGTCACGACGTATTTTATATGAAAAATATGTATTTGCATGGCTTATAAAATTGCAGAAAACTCAAATTCCTTACTTGCCGCAGAAGGGTCGGAAATCGCCCACTGATGACATCAATTACAAAAAAATCCATATCATCTTTAAAATATGTTGTGTAAGGATGATTTTTATATGGAGAGGGAGTAATTGCATGGCTGATAAGATTGCAGAAAACCATTATTCATTACTTGCCGTCGGGAAGTATAAAATAATCGATGATAGAAAATTGTATTTCGTGCATAAAATAATTTATTAAAATCGCAGCAAAGCGCTTTCGACCCTCAGGTCATCATCAGTGCGTACCTGTAAGAGAGTAATATTAATAAAGAACAAGTTTTTTGAGAAGTTGAAATATTTTAAATGTGAGAGTACTTACTCGTCAGGTGTACAATAAGCCAAAAAGACCATGAAATATCTCATGATCAATGAGTGTTGCAGAAGTTTACGTGACAAACATGTTGAAAAACATATCCTAGGCCAGGATGCAAATTGAGATTACATTTCGATTTCTTTTATAAGCCATTGTTTAGGTGTGATAGTAAACCCAAGTGATAAGATTGACAAGTGAACGATGAAGTAGATTGACATGGAACACAGAACCATGGAGATATCAGAATCATGAAGGAATATCCCTGTCATACGAAAAACACATTAGAAGATGATCAATCTAATGGGGACTGTCATCTGTCAAATATATGTTCCAATATTCCAAGAAAGACCAGACAAGACTCTCAAATTCTCACATTCAAGTCATCGTAATTGAATATAAGTTCAAGGGAGAAGTCTAATTAGACCTGTCCTGATCAAAAACAAACAATTGAATAATTCCGGTAGTGTCCATGGACAATAAATTTAAATTTTCCTTAATAAAAATAAAAATCCTTGTCCACCATGGCTCAGTTGAACCGCAACTGGGGGATAAGAAGTGTGATACAAGTCTAATGAGAACTCGACCCAACTTCACAACTCCCACAGCTGGAGTAAAACAGAGTCTAAAAGGTGATAATCCAGAACATAACTTGTGTTCTCAGTATGGAGAAAACTGAAAAAGAGGCTGACAAATTGTAAAGAGATACAAGAAAAATCATCATAGAGAATGGAAATTGAAAATTATTAGCATGATTAGCATGAGAATTAAAATGTAAATCGGAGTAAGTTCAATTTTATTTTAATTTAGACGTCTATGAAGTGGAATATAGGATCTGTTTAAGTTGACTTGCGTGTTGAGACAAAGGTTATTGTTGAGTATTTCCTTACTAATGTGTAAGTCTTCAAGAAAATATAATCTTTTATAATTTTGGGAACCGACCTCATGTAAGATTTGTGAATTTCTATTTGGACTAAAATTATGATTGTTGAATCTTAAGTGATGATCGAAGGCAGAAACTGTATTACTGTTTGAATGTTCCATAATACGAACTTCCAAAGGTCTACAAGTTCTATCAATATAGGCTGCATCGCAGTCTTCACAATTCAACCTATATATGCCACTTTTGGAAAGTTTGTCAATTTTGTCTTTTGTATTGCCCAAAAATCTACTCAAGCTATTATTGGTTTTGAAATAAATTTTAATGTTGTGAAAGTTACTTTCAATGCAACTAGCTACTTTTTTGGAAATGTTGTCGTTTAAAAAAGGAATTGAAACAAATCTATCGATGGAATTTAATTTTGGATAAGATAAGTTGTGTTCATCTTAGTTTTTAATTTTTTGAATCAAAGTGTTGATAATGCTAGGATTATAATCATTGTTGCAAGCTATTTGTTTCAAAATATTCAATTCTTTTTGATACTCAACAGTAGAAAGAGGTACATTTAAGAGTCTGTGGATGTAACAATTGAAGGCAGCCATTTTGTGCTGATGGGGATGATTGGAAAAACTAGGTATCACATGATCAGTTTGTGTGGGTTTTCTGTAGATATTAAAATCTAAGAAGTGAATATTTTTATGTATTGTAAGATCTAAAAAAAATAATTTATTGTATGATTCTATTTCTAAGGTGAATTTTTCAAGACTTAGAGCCTCGTTGACTAGTGGTAAAGTTTCCATTTTTGGAACAGAATGGAGGAAGAGATTGCTAACATCAAAGGAAATCATTAAACAATCTCGGGGTAGATCTAAATTCGTAAGTTTATTAATCAAATCTAAAGAATTACTTACCGAAAATGTGGGTTTGAAGTTAGTTAATTATAAATGAAAGAAGCTAGAATTGAAACTGGAGTATTGGTGAAACTCACTACTGGCCTTATCGGTATGTCGATCTTGTGGATCTTTGGCAGTCCATACAATCTAGGAATGACTGAATTGCTAGAATTTAATGAAAAAGGAGCAGAATATTCTTTGAAAAATTCAGAATGAATATTCAAATGGATTTTAAGTCATTTGATGAAGTTGTTAAATGGATTTGAAGATAAAAGTCTGAAATTGTGCTCTGAGAAAATTTCCTACTTTTTCAATGTAGTCTGATTTATGTAGAATTACTATACAATTACCTTTATCTGCTTTTGAAAATATAATATTATGATCTTTAATTTTGGTTTTAATTTTTTTAAGAATGGAGAGAAAATGTTTGTGACGGTGAGTGTTAAAATTTTGTTTGCTACGTTTGATTTCATATAGAAAATTGTGAATATCATTACGAATAGTCTTCTTGACATTATAGTCATTTGAGAGTTGTTTGATCACAACGTCTACTTCTACTGCAAGTTCTAATAGGTTTCTCTCGGAAACTTGGTAACCCAAAGCAAATTTGAGTCCCAATTTCATCATCATTGAACACAATGTCAGAAAGATTCTTTACTCTATCGTGAAAAATGAAAATTGAAAATATCTTTGTATTTTTCTGTTTGTTTTTCCACAAATTGTGTTTATGGTTAATCAAACCTTCATGTTTTTTGATCACTTTGTCAAATTTAAGTCTTTTAGCTATGTCCACCTAATCAATGACTTTATTGAAGAAATTTTGTAAATAAACATAATCAAATTGTCTTACTGAGTTGTCATAAACATTTTTCAATTCACAGTCGATAAAGTTAAGTTTGGAGTAATGTTTACAAATAGTCTGCTTGAGTAATTTTGATTCCATTTCCAATTTCATATTAATGTTGACATTCCTTGAAGTTTTGATTTGATTTTGCAAAGGTAGGGGTCACCTGTTCTTTGATGCAGTTGTTAATGAACCAGATATCCACATTAATCATAGATCTCTTTATGGAAAGCTTCTCGTATTTTTCAGCCATATCTACGCTACTGTAGTCACTCAAGTGAAAAGTATGACTGTGTGCACGTATCGATATAATCGATAAAAGACAATTGTATTTCGTGCATAAAATAATTTAATAAAATCGTAGCAAAGCGCTTTTGACCCTTAGGTCATCATCAGTGCGTACCTGTAAGTAAGTTATATTGATAGAGAACAAGTTACTGAAAAAATTTTTCGAGAAAGAAAATTGAAATATTTTAAATATGAGGTTACTTACTCGTCAGGTGTACAAGAAGCCAAAAAGATTATAAAATATCTCAATGAGCGTTGAGTTAGTTTACGTGACAAACATGTTAAAAAATATATCCATAATATTTCTGACATTGTGTTTAATGATGATGAAATGGACTTGTTGAAATTGGGGCTCAAATTTGCTTTGGGTTACCAAGTTTATGAGAGAAACCTATTGGAATTTGCAGTAGAAGTAGACATTGTGATCGAAAACTCTCAAATTCAATAAAGTCATTGATGAGGTGGACATAGCTAAAAGACTTAAATTTGACAAAGTGAACAAAAAACTTGAAGGTTTGATTAACCATAAACACAATTTGTGGAAAAACAAACAGAAAAATACAAAGATATTTTCAATTTTCATTTTTCACGATAGGGTAAAGAATCTTTCTGACATTGTGTTCAATGATGATGAAATTGGGACTCAAATTTGCTTTGGGTTACCAAGTTTCTGAGAGAAACCTATTAGAATTTGCAGTAGAAGTAGACGTTGTGATCGAACAACTCTCAAATGACTATAATGTCAAGAAGACTATTCGTAATGATATTCACAATTTTCTATATGAAATCAAACGTAGCAAACAAAATTTTAACACTCACAGTCACAAACATTTTCTCTCCATTCTTAAAAAAATTAAAACAAAAATTAAAGATCATAATATTATATTTTCAAAAGCAGATAAAGGTAATTGTATAGTAATTCTACATAAATCAGACTACATTGAAAAAGTAGGAAATTTTCTCAGAGCACAATTTCAGACTTTTATCTTCAAATCCATTTAACAACTTCATCAAAAGACTTAAAATCCATTTGAATATTCATTCTGAATTTTTCAAAGAATATTCTGCTCCTTTTTCATTAAATTCTAGCAATTCAGTCATTCCTAGATTGTATGGACTGCCAAAGATCCACAAGATCGACATACCGATAAGGCCAGTAGTGAGTTTCACCAATACTCCAGTTTCAATTCTAGCTTCTTTCATTTATAATTAACTAACTTCAAACCCACATTTTCGGTAAGTAATTCTTTAGATTTGATTAATAAACTCACGAATTTAGATCTACCCCACGATTGTTTAATGATTTCCTTTGATGTTAGCAATCTCTTCACTTCTGTTCCAAAAATGGAAACTTTACCACTAGTCAACGAGGCTCTAAGTCTTGCAAAAGTTGATGACAATTGTACTACTTTTATATTGATCATTTTGAATTTTTGCCTTTCACAAGATTTTTTTTATATTTAATGAGAAATACCACCAGCAACCCGAAGGTCTTGCTATGGGTAGTTGTTTATCCCCTTTTTTAGCAGATATTATCATGAACAATTTAGAAAATAAATTCATCGTCACGGATATCAATCCTGAAATTCTACACTAGTACAGATATGTTGATGACTGTCTAGTGTTTGTGAATGGTAACATTGAGACTGCTCAAAATTTATTAACTAAAATTAATCAAATACACCCTAAAATAAAATTCACCTTAGAAATAGAATCATACAATAAATTAAATTTTCTAGATCTTACAAAACATAAAAATATTCGCTCCTTAGATTTCAATATCTACAGAAAACCCACACAAACTGATCATGTGATACCTAGTTTTTCGAATCATCCCCATCAGCACAAAATGGCTGCCTTCAATTGTTACATCCACATACTCTTAAATGTACCTCTTTCTACTGTTGAGTATCAAAAAGAATTGAATATTTTGAAACAAATAGCTTGCAACAATGATTATAATCCTGGCATTATCAACACTTTGATTCAAAAAATTAAAAACAAAAATGAACACAACTTATCTTATCCAAAATTAAACTCAATCGACAAATTTGTTTCAATTCTTATTTTAAACGACAACATTTCTAACAAAGTAGCTAGTTGCATTAAAAGTAACTTTGACAACATTAAAATTTCTTTCAAAACCAATGATAGCTTGAGTAGATTTTTGGTCAATACATAAGATGAAATTGACAAACTTTCCAAAAGTGGCATATATAAGTTAAATTGTGAAGACTCCGATGCAGCCTATATTAGTAGAACTTGTAGACCTTTGAAAGTTCGTATTATGGAACATCTAAACAGTAATAAAGTTTCTGCCTTCGGTCATCACTTAAGATTCAACAATCATAATTTTATTCCAAATAGAAATTCGCAAATCTTACATGAGGTCAGTTCCAAAAATTATAATAGATTAGATTTTCTTGAAGACTTACACATTAGTAAGGAAATACTCAACAATAACCTTTGTCTCAACACGCAAGTCAACTTAAATAGATCCTATATTCCACTTCATAGACGTCTAAATTAAAATAATATTGAACTTTCTCAGCTTTTTTACTCTGATTCACATTTTAATTTTCATGTTAATCATGGTAATAATTTTCAATTTTCATTCTCTATGATGATTTTTCTTGTATCTCTTTGCAATTTGTCAGCCTCTTTTTCAGTTTTCTCGATACTGAGAACACAAGTTATGTTCTGGATTATCACCTTTTAGACTCTGTTTTACTCCAGCTGTGGGAGTTGTGAAGTTGGGTCAAGTTCTCATTAGACTTGTATCACACTTCTTATCCCCCATTTGCGGTTCAACTGAGCCATGGTGGACAAGGATTTTTATTTTTATTGAGGAAAATTTTAATTTATTGTCCATGGACACTACCAGAATTATTCAATTGTTTGTTTTTGATCAGGGCAGGTCTAATTAGACTTCTCCCTTAAACTTATATTCAATTACGATGACTTAAATGTGAGAATTTAAGAGTCTTGTCTGGTCTTCTTTGGAATATTGGAACATATATTTGACAGATGACAGTCCCCATTAGATTGATCATCTTCTAATATGTTTTTCGTATGACAGGGATATTCCTTTCATGATTCTGATATTTCCATGGTTCTGTGTTCCATGTCAATCTACTTCATCGTTCTCTTGTCAATCTTATCACTTGGGTCCAGCTATCACACCTGAACAATGGCTTATAAAAGAAATCGAAATGTAATCTCAATTTGCATTCTGCCCTAGTAGTAGAGGAGACCGTGGGAGGTCGACCTTCGCCGATCTGATAACTCGATGAGACATATTTTTTATCAAATATAATTTATAAACAAATATGCCCATGATAACTTGCCTATCGAAAAGTGTTCATAGCTATTTTTAATTGAATTAATTTTAATCAATTTTTTTTCATCACCTTCACTTTTTTGATAACCGAATGAGTTTCACCTCAACTGATAGTTTTTAACACACAGAATATGCCTAGGTAGGCTTGCTTACTTATTTCTGTGCATGGCTACCTGGCAAGCAGATGTAAACAGGTAAGTCAATGTAGGTAACTACACCGATCTGTTAACCAATCGAAATTGATATCATAGGTAAGATAATTCAATTACAAAATCAATCGTACAGGCTTGCCTGCAAAAAATCGTACATAAAATATTATTGCCAAGCTATAAAGT
The DNA here is from genome assembly GCA_018342105.1 of Gonioctena quinquepunctata. Classification (NCBI taxonomy): domain Eukaryota; kingdom Metazoa; phylum Arthropoda; class Insecta; order Coleoptera; family Chrysomelidae; genus Gonioctena; species Gonioctena quinquepunctata. The sequence continues at coordinate 73,499 of JAFIRS010003600.1, read as the reverse complement.
TTTAGAATTATAGCTATTTGATAGGTGCGAGAGAGGAAGTAGAGCGTCCGGTCCGTGAGATAGAACAGGACACAACATAGCAGCTGCACGCTACCTGACCGTTGAATATATCCGAGTGCGCATGCTCGTGTATATGTGAGTGACAGTGACAGCATTTATTTACACGCGACAGTAATTTTGAACACTTTTATATGCTTTGTAATAAACGCTTTTAAAAACATAAATGTATTAAATTTTATTTTTCTATATTGATGATTTTTTAAATTCATTATACTAAAATTTCAAAAGTAACAGTTATTCTTTCCCACTTTACGGCATTTTTTGATTTTAATAATAAATAAATTATTCTTTATTTAATTTTAAATAAAAAATATAGATTTTTTTATCATTTTTAAATTTTATAATTTAGCTTCAAAATGAAAAAACAAATTGTTGAATTTTTATTCAATTTTATTTATTAATAAATTAAATTATTTATTTTTGATTATTTCATAGCTGTAAGTATATATAGTGTGAAATAATACAAGAATTGTGATCGAAATTGGAGTTATAATAAATTAGAGTTCAAAATTACTGTCGAGTGTAAATAAATGATGTCACTGTCACTCACATGTACACGAGCATGAGCACTCGGATACATTCAACAGTCAGGTAGCGTGCAGCTGCTATGTTGTGTCCTGTTCTATCACACGGACCTCAGATGCTCTACTTTCTCTCTCGCACCTAACAAATAGCTAAAATTCTAAGACTTTATAGCTTGGCAATAATATTTTATGTACGACTTTTCGCAGGCAAGCCTATACGATTGGTTTTGTAATTAAATTATCTTACCTATGATATTAATTTCGATTGGTTAACAAATCGGTGTAGTTACCTATATTGACTTACCTGTTCACATCTGCTTGCCAGGTAGCCATCCATGCACAGAAATAAGTAGGCAAGCCTACCTAGGCATATTCTGAGTGTTAAAACTATCAGTTGAGATGAAACTCATTTGGTTATCAAAAGAGTGAAGGTAATGAAAGAAAATTGATTAAAATTAATTCGATTAAAAATAGCTATGAACACTTTTCGATAGGCAAGTTATCATAGGCATATTTGTTTATAAATTATTTTTGATAAAAAATATGTCTCATCGAGTTATCAGATCGGTGAAGGTCGATCTCACACCGGCTCTTAGACTAGTGGATATGTTATTTAACATGTTTGTCACGTAAACTTCTGCAACACTCATTGATCATGAGATATTTTATGGTCTTTTTGGCTTCTTGTACACCTGACGAGTTAGTTACCTCACATTTAAAATATTTCAATTTTCTTTCTTGCAGGTACGCACTGATGATGACCTAAGGATCGAAAGCCCTTTGCTACGATTTTAATAAATTATTTTATACACGAAATACAATTTTCTTTCATCGATTATATCGATACGTGCACATACTTTTCACTTATAAAATAATCCCCTGATAAATTTAGTTTAAAAAAAACATATCGATAAAAAATATTATGTAAATATGATTTTTATATAAAGGGGTAGCATTTGCATAGCTGATGATATTGCAGAAAACTTTTATAAAAATGTTTTGTAAATACGATTTTTATACGGAGAAGAAGCATTTGCATAGCTGATAAGATTGCAGAAAACTCTCATTCCTCACTTGCCGTCGGAGGGGAAATCATCCATTTATGAGTTCAATTTGAAAAAATTCATATCATCGTTAAAAAAATCCTATATAAGGGTATTTTGCATAGCTGATGAGATTGAAAAAAATCTCTTATTCCTCACTTGCCATCGGAGGGGGTGAAATCATCCTCTGATTATAATTTTATTAGAAAAAATATCATCGTTAAAAAATGTTATGTAAGGATGATTTTCATATGGAGAAGAAGCATTTGCATAGCTGATAAGATTATAGAAAACTCTCATTCCTTACTTGCTGTCGGAGGGGCTGAAACCCCCAAATTAAAAAAATAAAAAAAGGTTTTTAAAGGTAGTATTTGCATGGCTGACGAGATTGCAGGAATCTCTGCTTATTCCTACTTGCCGTTGAAGGGCTTGAAATCATCCCTAATGACTTTAATTTCAAATCATCGTTGAAAAATGTTGTGTAAGGATGATTTCTATATAGAGAGGTAGTATATAGATAGCTGATGAGATTGCAGAAAACTAATATTCCTCACTTGCCGTTGGAGGGGGTGAAATCATCCCCTAATTAATTTAATTAAAAAAATCATATCATCTTTGAAAAATGTTGTGTAAAGACGATTTTTATACAGAGAAGAAGCATTTACATAGCTGATAAGATTGCAGAAAACTCTCATTCCTTACTTGCCGTCGAAGGGGCTGAAATCATCAATTTATGAGTTTAATTTGAAAAAATCCATATCATCGTTAAAAAAAAATTGTGTAAGGATGATTCCTATATAGAAGGGTAGTATTTGCATAGCTGATGAGATTGAAAAAAACTCTTATTCCTCACTTGCCATTACTTGCCGTCGAAGGGGCTGAAATCATCAATTTATGACTTTAATTTCAAAAAATCCATATCATCGTTGAAAAATGTTGTATAAGGATGATTTCTATATAGAGAGGTAGTATATAGATAGCTGATGAGATTACAGAAAACTAGTATTCCTTACTTGCCGTTGGAGGGGGTAAAATCATCCCCTGATTAATTAAATAAAAAGAACATATCATCCTTAAAAATGTTGTGTAACGATGATTTTTATACGGAGAAGCATTTGCATAGCTGATAAGATTGCAGACAACTCTCATTCCTTACTTTCCGTCGGAGGGGCTGAAATCATCCCTTATAAAAAAATCCATATCATTGTTAAAAAAATTGTGTAAGGATGATTCCTATATAGAAGGGTAGTATTTGTATAGCTGATGAGATTGAAAAAAACTCTTATTCCTCGCTTGCCATCGGAGGGGGTGAAATCATCCCATGATTATAATTTTATTAGAAAAAACATCATCGTTAAAAAATGTTGTGTAAGGATGATTTTCATATGGAGAAGAAGCATTTGCTTAGCTGATAAGATTATAGAAAACTCTCATTCCTTACTTGCTGTCGGAGGGGCTGAAGTCATCACATGATGACTAATATTGAACAAAAATCCATATGATCCTTGAAAAATATTGTGTAAAGATGATTTTTTTATAAAGAGGTAGTATTTGCATGGCTGACGAGATTGCAGGAATCTCTTATTCCTTACTTGCCGTTGAAGGGCTTGAAATCATCCATAATGACTTTAATTTAAAAAAAATCCATATCATCGTTGAAAATTAAAACCTACTTGCCGTTGGGGGGGTGATTAATTAAATAAAAAAACATATTATCCTTGAAAATGTTGTGTAAGGATGATTTTTCATACGGAGAAGCATTTGCATAGCTGATAAGATTGCAGAAAACTCTCATTCCTTACTTTCCGTCGGAGGGGCTGAAATCATCCACTTATGAGTTTAATTTGAAAAAAAACCATATCATCGTTAAAAAAATTGTGTAAGGATGATTCCTATATAGAAGGGTATTTGCATAGAGATGAGACTTTTATTCCTCACTTGCCGTTGGAGGGGGTGAAATCGTCCCCTGATTATAATTTTATTAGAAAAAAAACATCATCGCTAAAAAATGTTGTGTTAGGATGATTTTCATATGGAGAAGCATTTGCATAGCTGATAAGATTGCAGAAATCTCTCATTCCTTACTTGCCGTCGGAGGGGCTGAAATCACAAGTATAGGTTGAATGAGCAATTACAAATGGAAATTCACAAAACTTCTTCGAATATTTTCGGTCATTTAGGATACAACGAACAACAAGATATCCCTATTTCAATCTGGATGAAAATAAACATTATCCCCCTTCTCCGAATGGCAGTCGAGAGCTGTTCCCTTTTAAGAAGAATCGTGATAAATTTTGCTGCCAAAAAGTAGCTGCCAGATATCATGGGAAGTTGCTGGAAAAATAGTTTGCCATAATCTAAGCTGAAAGCTACTCCTTGAATGATTTCGAATAATTTTTCATTTTTATATTCTAGTTGTTCCTTCGTTTTCAGCTTATGTTCATATCAATGCCGTTCTCTAAGTTAAGTCTTAAGCTGTCCGAATCCATAGATTTATTAAAAAAAATGGATGTGGCATCCCACTTGATAATTCTTTCACTAAGAGTTGAAATAACTACAAAACGAGTCTAGGTCGAGCATTCCTTCCACATCAAGAGAATTAGCTGATACTCTTTCAAGTATGAAGACCTCCATTGAGTCTGTAATTGTGTTGATGTCTGACGATGTAGTTTTACGATAAATGAAAATTCAAGCTTCAGCTTGTTAGAAAAAGTCTTCATAGTTTTGGGATCTTGTGATATTTTGGAGAGCAGTATATTGCACCTTCTAATGAGGTTTGTTGAGTAGTTTCAATGCATACATGTGTTAGTTGTCTGAGTGAATAGTGACTTTATATCCTTTGATTTTTAGATAGGATTCTCTGGTAAAATGAATTTTGTGGTGTTTCTATGTTTCTACGGTTTAGGAATACTTTTTATTTTTTTGTTTAGAACATCGCTGGCGTTCCCTGTCGCAATTTTCAATTCAATCTTACATCAGCCCTTCATTGAAAATGTTGATGGTCTGTATCGTCACTTTCAACATTTGTTTTATTTCTGGCTCATGGTGAGCATGGCAATATTATTTTTCTCGCATTGTTTTCTGTGAAAAAAAATGAATATCCACTATACAATTAAAATATATAAATGAAGAAAATATAAAAAAAATGAGTGGCCAATCGTATTAGTGGATTTTACATTTTAATCTGACAAACAGATGACATCTTGACCCTCATTACCAATCAACCTGACACAAGACTTGTTCGTTTCTCATAGATTTAGTTGGTTTCACATACGTGGGTTGGAGAAAGAGAAACGGTTGTCGAATAGCATGCTAATAAAATAGAAACAAAAGAACCTTATACGTATCAGCATTAACAAAAATTATGTAAATAGCTAATTAAGTTGGGTTTAGGTCTAATAACTGAAACCACTATTGATTTTTTTCCGACGTTTGGACTTTCATACAGGACATTACAATATAAAACAGAAAAATTAAAACATCCAGTTATATGTTGACAGATTAAAGTGATGTTAACAAAACAAAATGAATATTCAGTTCCATCACGATATAAGAGTTCTGACTAAATTATATAAGTTTCCTCTAATATATTTTCCGTTTTCAAAGCGCTAGTACTCTTCTTCCCCGTAAATACTGACATGGCTCAAAATCCTGTCGTTCCGGCTTCAATGAGCATGATTTAATAAATATGGACAGAACCTTTGCAGGCGGTGCTTCAGAGAATACTGTTACGGAAATAAGGAGCCGCCACTGTACTGTTTACAACTAATTTATCTAGATATTCAACCGAACCGTTGGGATTTTCCGATGAAGTAATCGATACATCGAGAAAAAGTGAACCAGTTCCGGAACGAAAATTCTAGACGTGTGTTTTTGAATATAACAGCGCTTCGCACGCGATATTATGCAGTTTATTCATTGATGTCAATTGTGTGATCATTAAGACAGTACACTGTGAAGCGCGTATTTCGAAATGTGCTTATTGTAGTGTAATATTGTGTTGTGTTCGAAGTGAAATAAGCAGTAGTCATTGCAGTATTTTGTTTCAATAAAGTAAATGAACCCCAGTTTCGTAACAGTTGGTGTCGGAAGTCAGGATTTTCAGTGACTATTGTGAACAATTAATGGTGAATACGAGAAATACACCCTACGACGATATGAATGCTCTTATGGAAATGATCAAGCGGCAGGAGAAAAAAACAAGAGGCAGAAGAACGTAGACAAAAAGATGAGGAACGACGGCAGAAATAAGAGGAAGAGAAAAGGCGGCGAGTAGAAAAACAAGAAGACGAAGAAAGGGGGCGAGTAGAAAAACAAGAAGACGAGAAAAAGCGGCGAGTAAAAAAACAATAATTTCCGGAAAATTCTGGAAGAACAAAACAGGGAACGAGAACAACAGAGAGCACTTCTCGAACAGATTATCCAGAAAACCGAGGGGCAGTTCGTAGGCCTGAAGGAAGAAAACAACACAGTCTGGAAAAAGATGGGAGGAATGGGAAGAAGCGAAGAAAGAAGTTGTGGTGGCACGTAAGGAAGTTAAGAAAGAAGTGTGGGTGGTGCGAGAAGAACTATAAAAGAAATTCGCTTCACTAAAGTTCCAAGACTGGGTTGCTACATCGCACAATGTCGTAAAGCCACCGAATTTAGATGGGCAGTCGCCATTGTCCTTGTACCGTAAGCAGTTTGAATAGCAGATAAAGAAGACGAGTCCTTTTTGGGGTGGATCTGATCAGTGACTATGGATTTCCTTTCGATGGTGAGCAGAAAACAATGAAATTTGGTGGAGAAGAATTTATCTTAACAACACCATCCGAAAGGAAGCATTCTGTGGAATTGCGGATAGCCAAAACTGTCAGGATAGCTAGTTCCTCTGAGAAGATCGTTGAGGCCCGATTGGAAGAAGACTCTGGGTGCTGCGTTGGAGTAGTACAGCCATGTGAAGAACCCCCCAGCAAATTACTACTTGCACGAGGACTCATTAGGACAAAACAAGCCATCCCTGTGAGAATTGCCAATGTATTTCCTGATGGAATAACAGTCCGAAGTTTGCGAGCCAGTTGAGTGGGTAGCAGATTACGAAACGAGCGGATATCCGGACAGGAAAGGCACGGCTGATGATATACTAAGATACAGGTCAAGCCCATCCAATTCGACAACCACCAAGAAGATTATCATTTGCCAAACAAGAGGAAGTGGATAAGATTGTCAAGAAAATGACCAAAGATGACAATATCGAGGAATCATCGAGTCCGTGATCCGCCCCGGTGATACTAGTTTCCAAAAAGGATAGATCTTCAAGATTCTGTGTAGATTATAGAAAACTTAATGACGTTACGGAGAAGGACAGCTACCCATTACCCAGAATCGATGACACACTGACCACATCAGCAGGCTCGCAATGGTTTTCAACTCTGGTAGTATATATGCTATACCGGTTCTCTCCGAGACAGCTGGAAACGTTATGGGGCCCAACCATATATAGAAACAAATATGGCTGCCGTAGGTTGAGTGAGAAAAAATATTGGCTCTGGGGGCCGTTGGGGGTTGATGGTCTAGGACTGCCACAATGGTCTGAGAGGTCCGGGACATCATGGGGGTCGTTTTGGGACCCAACCATATATTAAAAAATATGACCGCCGTAGGTTAGGAATTTCAAGATCTCCCGTTATGAGGAGGCCTGTCTGGTGTGTATGACGATCTTTGAGTGTTGTTACTGAGGGGTCCCAACCATTTAAAGGAAAAAAATATGGCGGCTGTAGGTTAGGAATCAAGATGTCCGTTATGGGACAACGACTAGGTTTTTCAGCGGTCTCTAGGACTGCCACAATGATCTGAGAGGTCTCGATACATTACGGGGATCGTTTTGGGGCCCAACTATATATAGCAAAAAATATGGTGGCTGTAGGTTAGGAATATCAAGATGTCCGTCATAGGAGGCCCGTCTGGGGTGTTTATCGGTTTCGGAAGACCACCACGGAGGTCTGAGACAGGCGGGAACATTGTGGAGGGATTATGGGGGCTCAACCATCTATAGAAAAAAAAATGGCGGCCGTAGGTTAAGTGAGAAAAAAAATTAAAGGGCCCCGGGATGTTCAGCAGCCTCTGGAGGTTGCCACTAGGCTCTGAGCTGGAAACGTTATGGATGCATTATGGAGGCCGTAATGGAGCTCAGTCATTCATAGAAAAAAGAAAAAAAGCGGCTGTGGGTTAGGTTAGGTATGGGGACCTCGTCTGGGCATGTTTAACGGCCTCGGTTGACTACTAAGGAGCTCTGAGATATGTGAGGTTATCGTGTGTGGAAACCGAATTGGGGCCCAATCACTCATAGAGAAAATTGCGGTTTTAGGTTAAGAATTTCACTAATGTTCAATATTGGACGGCCTACCCGCCTGGGGCGTTTAACGGTCTCTGGGGGCCTGGAACTCAATCATAAATAGAAAGAAAAAAATATAACCGCTCAACTTTTAACAAAGAAAAAATTTTCATGCGCTAGCCGCCAGCCTCCATACATATGTCACTCAGGTTTGATATGTTTGAGTATACTTTTCGCGGCAAATGATTGCACCATCATTTGGCCTTGAACACCCAAAATATTCCGACGGTTCGAGCGTGCCGATTCTAAGAATTCCGTCTTCATTATTTCTGAAAATTAGCTAACGATTGAAAAATTCAAAGAATTGGTTAATAGTAGCACCAAATTTCTCAGAAATCCAGAAATTCGTTGAAAGTTTGGCCTGAGAAATTAGTTCACCAAAACATGAATCACGTGAAAGGTGTACTGAAGAAATTTCAAACAAGTTCAAACAAATGCCTCGAAGGAAAACAGCATCGTTTGCCATTTGGTACCAGTTCCACAAAAACTTCTGAACCAGGTGCTCTTGTTTACATGGACGTGTGTGGGCCGATGGAAGTAGAAAGTAGGTGGCTCGAAATATTTTTCATTGATAAAACCCACTACAAAACTGTGTACTTCTTGAAACAAAAAGATGAAGTTATCGAAAAGTTGGGAATTTTTTTAGCTAGTGTTGAAAAAGATGCCAGGTACTGTGTCAAAATGATTCGAATAGACAATGAATCAGAGTTTGTAAATTTCAAAATAAAAAAATTCCTAGAAAAGTTAGGAATTCGGCATCAAAAGTCAGTACCATATACTCCAGAACAAAATGGCAAGGTGGAAAGAGAAATGCGTACCATTGTGGAAGCCGCCAGAACAATGTTGCAAGCTAAAAATTTGCCAAAGTCGTATTGGGCAGAAGCAGTCAATACGGCTGTGTACGTGATCAATCGCACTGGAAATAGCTCAATGACAAATAAATCTCCTTTCGAGTTAAGGTTTAGCAAGGAATTGAGTTATGAACATTCGAAAAATCTCCAAATATTCGGCTCGGAAGTATTTGTTCATGTGCCCAAAGAGAAGCGGAAGCAATGGGATTCGAAGAACAAAAAGGGAATTTTCGTTGGATATGGAGAGAACGTCAAAGCGTTTAGGGTATATTTTCCCGCAAAGCTCGTATTCAAACCCCAAATGTGCATGAGCCCGAATGATGGAGTGCACGAGGTCAATGAAGAAAATGATGAAATGCTGCAACAAATAGAAAACAATAGTGAACTTGAAGACTTTCCTAGAAATTATGAAATACTGCAACAAATAGAAAACAATGATGAATTCGAAGACTTTCCTAGAAATGATGAAATGCTGCAACGAATAGAAAATAAAAATCAAACGGATCAACCATATCGCCTTCGAAATCGAAACCTCATCAAAAGGCTCAAACGATTTGGTGAATTTGTTACGACCTCCTTGCCTAAGTGGACAAGGTGATCCTGTAACATTCAAAGAACCTGTGGAAGGCGAAAACGGTAATTCATAGGAAGAAGCCATTCAAGGTGACATCAAGGAGGAGGTTAACCTGTCAAAACCAGAAGGCCTGTCAAGATGACAAAATACTCAAACTAAATAATAAATCGTTGTATGGTTTAAAAAAATCGCCAAGGTATTGGAATGAAAAATTCAATGAATTTTTGGTAAGCCAAAGTTTCACAAGATTTAAAGCAGTTTATTGTTTGTACATCAAGAAAAATATTGACAAAAATCTATATTTGCTACTGTTTGTCGATGATTTGTTGTTGCTGGGTGATGATGAACAAGTGATGGAAGAAATGGAAAAAACTTGGAATGCAAATTTCAAAATGAAAGATTTAGGTAGTTTCCAATTATCTTGGGATAAATATAGTGCAAACCCAAGATACCATAGAAATGAGTCAAAGGGGCTATCTTGAGAATGTTCTTCAACGATTTGATATGGGGGACTGCAAACCAGTTGCTTCTCCAATGGATCCTAATATGCATATATCTCCAGAACCAGCGGAGAGTAGATGTAGGAAATTGATTGGGTGCCTAATGTATGCTGTTCAAGGAACAAGACCCGACTTATGTTCATCTGTGAATCTTCTTAGTAGATATCAAACCAAGGCAAACATGGATCTGTGGAAAGTTTTGAAACGAATTTTGCGATATGTAAAAGGAACTCTTGATCTCAAGTTAATTTTCAAGAGGAATAAAAAGCGATATTTCTACATCGATAGGCCGATGCTGAGTGGGCAGGTGACAACAGTGACAGAAGATCCACGTCTGGTTTAGTATTCAATGTTTTCAATTCCACAGTATCTTGGACTTCAGTTAAACAACAAACAGTTGCTTTGTCGTCTACGGAAGCCAAGTATGTCGCTTTGAGTACGAGTATGAGGAAAGCAATAAAAGTAGCCAAAAACCTTAAAAATCATACGAGAATAAAACATGTCGATATAAAATTTCATTTTATACGGAAAAAAATTATCGACAGGCATCTTTGACGTACAGTACATATCTTCAGAAGAACAAGTTGCTGATATGTTGACCAAACCACCGAGGAAAACCAATTTCGAGTGACTGCGTTCAAGTCTGATGGGCATGGATTGATTTTCCTATTTATCATTGAGGGGAGGTGTTGAATTTCAATAATAAATTGAATTGTCCTTCCTGTCTATTATTTTTTGTTTAGTATTCATGTCAATATTTCGTTTAATAAATATTTCAAAGTGAAGTTCCATAATTTACAACTATTTATTCTTTCCATTATATTCAAAAATATTAGACGCACGAGACTGTTAACTGAAGATCAAGAGACAGGACCAGGAATTCTATACAAACATTGGGGATTTTCTACATTGGAAAGAGGACGGAACCGGCAGACCCTCCTGGGGAGATATTTCCGAAAGAGATCCCATCTTCAAGGCAATGTGGGCACAATGGGATTTCCTGGTTGTGGAAAATGAACTACCCAAACGAGTATGGGAGTCAGCTGATGGAAGGTCATCAATTTCCCAATTGGTTTTGCCCAAAAAGAGAATAAGTTGAGTCTTGAAGGAAAATCGGGAGGACATCTGGGAGTTAATATGGACAAGATCAGGCAGATGTTTTATTGGGTTCAATGTCGAGACGATGTAGGAAGCTGGAGCAGAATATGTCCAGAGTGCGGTGCCACTAAAGGTCCCAAAACAAGGTGTTGAAAATCCACGAAACAGCTCGGAAGAGGTTGATACTGGCCAGTAACAGGATGAAAGCTCGTTATGATTTGAAAGCTAATTCGGGAGGATTCAAAGAAGGCGACCCGGTTTGGCTGTACAATCCACGTAAGAAGAAAGGCGTATTTCCCAAACTGACACCGTTTTGGGAAGGACCGTACGAGGTAAAGAAGAGGATCAAGGTTTACAGAATCCAGAGCAGCCCTAGGACAAAGATGAAGGTTGTTTACCTTGAAAGACTGAAGCCTTATCATGGTGAACCAATGGCTTTTGATCAGGATGATCAAAATTAGAGGGGGCAGTGTTACGGAAATCATGAGCCGCCACTGTGCTGTTTACAACTAATTGACCTAGATTGACCGTTGGGATTTTCTGATGATGTAATCGATACATCGAGAAAGAGAGAGCCAGTTCCGGAAATGACCTCGAAAATTCTAGACGTGTGTTTCTCAATATAAAAGTGCATCGCTCGCGACATAGTTCAGTTTATTCATTGATGTCTACTGTGTGATCCTTAAGAGAGTACAGTGTAAAGCGCGTATTTCGAACTGTGATTACTAGAGTGTTCAAAGTGAAATAAACGAGCAGTAGTCATTGGAATACCTATTTTGTTTCAATAAAGTAAACGGAGCCCAGTTTCGTAACAATACTATGGCAACATTGGATTCAAGAAATGTGACTGAGATTACTGCTTAACGTTTTTTTCAATTTAAATAATATTAAGTACACTCGTTTCCAATATATTTTGTGTATTCTGTTACTACATACACATACAATTTTATTCGTTTTGAAGTCCCTATTTTACATTGTAGTGCCCTGAAGATGACTTCTCAATAGTCAAAACGTCGGCAAAATATCGACAGTGGTTTCAGTTATTAGACGATTTGCAATTTACTATCATTAGTATGTATTCATTGAATAAGTAGTACTAGTTATTAGTATTCAAGATAAATTTCCTATTTTTGTGCATACCCTGCAAACCAACTCTTCGAACGCTACATAAAGAAAGGATAGTTTATATTTGTCGATATTGTCATAACTGTATTTCCAAATAGGCCTTGAAAGGGGGGTTCAAAAATATATGTCCAACTTACTAGAATTACCCCATTATAGAATCTCAAAGAATTAATTAGTCTCAATGAAATTCTAACTTTTTGTATGAAAACAGAATTGAACAAATATATTTCAATGCATCCCCTGGAAAAGAATAACCCACAATTTATCAACACAAAATTGAAACTCTATTCAGTAATGTAGCACTCAATAAATAGAAAATTGCAGACATCCACGAACAAAATAACCGTCGATATATATGTACTTTAAAATATTCACCACAAATATACTTTCATACCTTTCATCATCTGGTTATTAACAAAATTTGACTAAAACTGTCAACACATTTAACAAAATTTTAAAAACTAGCTCGAGGTACATCAATGAGATTCATTATGAAGAATAAACCTCCGAAATCGAAAACTAGGCACCTCCACCATATGTCATAACTATATTGCCTAAGGGGCCTTAAAAGAGAGTTGGTTGGTTGGTAGCTCAAGATAACTTTTGTGATAACCAGATTATGAACTCAGAATCCAAAAACATATATTCAATATTTATTAACTCAATAGATACAATAACTATACTTACACCTAATAACTATCTTTACAATGCTGCCAACAGGGCAGCTCAGCGGTTTGGTCTACATCTTGTCTTACTATATCTACATCTTGTACTACTATACTCAAGATAGAATAAACTTCTTTCAAAATGGTTTTCAACTTCTAATCCCGCGATAGTGCCAGCAACACTTTTTTATATCTAACACACATTGTCCGATGTGATCCAATCCCAAATAAATCGAGGTTGAATCACATTCAAACAAAATGAGTATGACAAACATATGAGCGTGGTAACCCTGGTTAGGAGAATTTGGGTCGATCAGCTTTGAAGGGGATATTCCTGAAATAATTTAAACCTTACCATCATAAGTGTTAAGCCAAGTTCACTTTTGGTATATGTATTTATGAACCAAAAAATAATTTTTTGCTGTCAAAGGGGTAGTTTATACTTGTCGATATTACGAAAAAAAATTCAATTGATATTTGGTATACGTATTACTGAAAAGCTATCGAAGGAGATGATTGATGTGCAGGCCGTCAAAGGGATAGTAATACTTCTCTATATCTGGAAAACCACTATATATAACTGATGAGATGGATTCAATTATAAATGCGTATTCTAATTTTGATCTGACGAAGGCATAGTATAACGTCTTAGTTGTGGATGGGTCAGGGAAATATATCAAGATTGGCGTAATGAAACCATACATCCTGTTTGCAGCAGCCAAAGTGAATTTCAATATGGGGGTGAAAGGACAATTTTGTGTCGAAAGTAACACCTAGATCGGTGTATGTGACAGGCTGTTGATGTGGAATATCGTTTATTATAATATACTGATATAAACGTGGTAGATTTTTTTGTGTAAATGTCATTACATTTCGTTCACATTTAGAGGTAGCTTATTACGGCAACATCATTGCTCAATGCGTTTCAGATTAAGGGAGAGTTGAAGATAGTCCTCGATCCCATCAATCTTACAAAATTATTTGAGGTCATCAGCGTAGATTAGGAATTTGAGGTCGAACACCTATACTCGCTAGTGAAAGGCTTTTCAATGATATACCATTATATGATTGATTTGCAGGCCGTCGAAGGCATAGTTTATACTTGTCGATATTTCTAAACAAATTCAAAACCCACCCTCAAAAATGTTTAGCCAAATTGGTATTTAATGTACGGAATTTTCGGAATATCGACAAGTTACCCCTTTGACGGCCTACAAATCAAATATCACTCGGTAGAGCATTATATAGCCTTCAACTAACACGTATGGCAAAAATGAAATAGGCTGAATATTTTTGAGGGTGGGTTTGAATTCTTCCTAAATCTAGACAATTATAAACTACTTTTTTGACAGCCTGTGAATCAATAATTTCTTGGTATACTATTATACCGGGCGACAATGGGACTAGGGCCATACCTATATCTCCTTCACTTATCAACCGATTTGAATGAAATTTTGTACATAGATATGAGTATGTATGTTTGATGTTTTTCGTATTCTACGGCTCAAATTACATACGACAGTGTTGCCAAAATTTAATTTTACAATTGAAAAAAAATTATTTATCATTTTATTCTTAGCTCAGGAGGCCTTGATCAGGTTGAAATCTATACTTATTTACATCAGTAACTCATAGTAATAGTCATTTCATCGTTAAGATCAATAACAAATCCAACAGCAGGAATTGAAATTTTCTGAACGCATTTTTAACGAAACCGTCGTTTTTTCAAATGGTACCTACCGAGGGCCATCTTGCCATTCGATAAAGAATTTAATTACCAATTCAACGATATACCTTATGTACCACTTTATTTTTGTTCAAAACTAAAAACGATCAATTATTGAATTTGTACAATATTTTATACGATGCCTACAAATTCCAATGAGTTATCTGTTAAGGTTTGATGAAATGAAAGGTAGCCGTGGAATCATGGAAAATATTAGGTGATTAATGTCATGTCAAAAGTGAAATACCAATTTTACTTGTCATCTCGTTTCGTTTGTAAAAAGTTTCTTCGGAATTGTAAATAATAATCGTTATTCTCGAAACGAACAAATCAATATGATATTGATTTCGGAGAATGTCGGAAGAACGCTGTCAATGCTAGTATGCTATACGCTGTTCGTTATCCGTTAAGACGGCACTCATCGAGGACCTATTTCAGGAAATTGGAAATGATGCTAAGGATAGAACCAGCTGATCAAAACCACATCCACTTCATCGTCAGTGAAGAAGCGGGAACTAATGTTTTAGCATATGTTCATTTTTCTCCATCTGCCTCAGTGCGAGAATTTGAAATTGAATGTGGGATCAGGGAAAGTGCCAGAAAAGTATTGATAAAACCTAAATATCGCTCCTATAAATACAGTTTGCATCAGCATCTATATGAAAATGTTCCAGAACGGAGACTAACTTATTGTAATTGGCTTTTGCGTCATCTTGATTTGAATAATGGTTTTGTCTCAAAGATACTATTTACAGTTGAGTCTAGGTTCACGAATAATGATATGTTCAATAGGAATAATACAAGGTATTGGGCTCAAGAAAATCCTAGGTTGCTGAGAGAAGGTAATTTTCAAGAAAGATTTGGATTCAACATCTGGGTACCAACCAATTCTTTTCGACGGGCCTTTGACGGGCCAAAGATATCTACAATTCTTGGAGAACGATATTCAAAATAATATCAACGATTCACCTGAGAACATCAGGGAAAATATGTTTTTTCAGCAGGATGGTGCAGGACCACATAATGCTAATATTGTTCGGCAATATCTTAGTGATACCTATGGGCAGAGATGGATTGGAACAAATGGTCCAATCAGATGGCCAGCCAGATCGCCCGATTTAACCCATATCGATTTGTATCAGTAAAACATTGATAACATTAGCACTTTGATATATTTGTCAGTTAATATCATAATTATCATACAAGTACTGAATATATATTTTATTAGTCAATATACCACAGGAGATAACAATTTGTATTTATGGGGTCACATAAAATCCAAAGTATACTCGAGGAGACCAACTTCTTTGTAGAATTTGAGAGATAGAGTTGAGCGCGCATTTCAAGAAATTCCTGCTCACGAACTGATAAATGTGATGAGGTGTATAATAAATAGAACTAGTCTATGTGTTAGGGAAAACGGGCAACACTTCGAACATATCATTGGACATTAATAAATAAAATGACTTTTCGATGGTTGTGAAACTCTTCTATTGAAAACAGGATAATGGTATTGTGAGTAATAATTTGTACGTTGAATGTTTCACTGTTTCAGTCGTTAGATTTATTTAAACAGTTTGATTTATGATCATTACATATTGTCGATTATTTTTGGTAATTCATTGTTACCATTCTGAAGTAAAGTTTGAAAGAATGAAGAGATGTCATGTTACCTACCCATTTTTTCAGATTGATTTCATTTTGTTAGATGGCTCTCTACGTTTTGAACAAAAAGAAAAGGGTACATAATGTATATCGTTGAATTGGTAATTAAATTCTCTATCGAATGGTGGCAGGTACCATTCGAAAAAAAACTATTTTCTCGTTAAAAATGCGTTCAGAAAATTTCAATTCTTGCTGTAGGATTTGTTATTGATCTCATCAATGAAATGACTATTTACTATGAGTTACTGATGTAAATTAGAATAGATTTTAAACTGATAAAGGCCTTCTGGGCTAAAAAAATTGAGAAATTATCTTTTTTTCAGTTTACCAAAAATAAACTTGGCTAAACATTCCTGAGAGTGGGTTCTGAATTTTTTCTAAATATCGACATGTATATGAACTACCCATTCGATGGTCTGCAAATCAATCATCTCTAGATATATCATTATATAGGCTGAGAGCGGGCTGCAGAAAACCTGGCCAATCGAGTAACAGTATGAAATGTTTTTAAAATGTTAGTACTCACAGCAAACATAAGAAAAATAATTGACTGCCTGGACAAAAGTTGTGCATAAGTTTTGTATGGCCTTTTTTCGGAAAAAGTAACCATACTTATGTAATAACATGTTGGAAATAGTTCTGACACTTACTATCTCTCCAGTTGATCTAAGGCACCATATTTGAAAACTGGGCCACGGAAGGGAGCGTGGGTTCAAACCCCAACACTGGCAGCTATTTTTATTTTTTCCTTCGAAATTGAAAAATGATTTGGTTGTGGCGAATATTTGACCCGAACCAAATCATTTATCTTGTCTAAAAGCTGCAGAAACCCTGGCCGATCCAGTAACAGAATGAAATGTTTTTACAAGCTTTTATTCAATTTCACATATGTACTTATGTTTAGTTCAAATCTTGCAAGTGAATTTTGACCCACTTCTAGTTGTTCGATTAACGTGAAATTTGGCATTTGTTCATAATTCCGGTGACAATGCATCATGGAAATTTTGCCAAAGAAAAAACAAAATGGCGGCTCTAATGTGGCGGACGAGTTTTGTGATTATAGTTCGATTCAATTCAAAATTAGTATTGGGGGGGGGGGTTAGGGTCGGACTCCATGATTTCTGTCTCAAAATTCATGAACTCAAGATGGCGGCTCCAATATGGCGATGAGTTTTGTGGTTATAGCCCTATTCCAATAGAAATTTGTATGTGGGGGCTGTTGCGTCAAAGATCATGATTTTGTTGTCAGAATTCACGAATTCCAAGATGGCGGCTCCAAGATAGCGACGACTCTTGTGATTATAGTCCGATTTCATTCAAACTGTGAATTTTTTGGGGTCGTAGATTGTCAATTTTTGTCAGAATTCAATAGGAAAGAATTAAGTAAATATGATTGAAAATAATTGAGACAAGCTTTTATACGAAAAAGGAACATTTTGTTTTGTTTTTGTTTGACCTACGTTATTCTGAGAGTAACAGATTCAAAATCTTGCCGCGCAAGAATATTTATATTCGCGGCAAGCTTTTGATTATGTTACTCACAGAATAACCTAGGTCAAACAAGTGAGGAAATTATTTTTTTCTCTTTAGTGCATTTGTATGAAAGTTCTCTTAATTTTTTCTTAATCATTTTTATTTAATTATTTTTAGTCGTTCATGAAATATGTCATTCTATTGAATTCTGCCAAAAATTGATAATCTATGACCCCAAAAATCCCCAAACCAATTTTGAATGGAATCAGACCATGATAACAAAACACGTCGTCTTCTTGGTGCTGCCATCTTGAATTCATGAATTTTGTAATCATGATGTCCGACCCCAAAAACCCCCACATACCAATTTTTAATGAAATTGAACCATAATCACGAAACTCGTCCGCCATTTTGGCAAAAATTCCATAATACATTGTCACTGGAATTATGAACACTTGCCAAATTTCACATTTGTCGAACAACTAGAAGTGGGTCAAAATTCACTTGCAAGATCTGAACTAAACATACATACATTTGTGAAATTAAATGAAAGTTTTATAAAAACATTCCATTCTAGTGGCCAGGTTTTCTGCAGCCAGCTCTTAGACATGTGAAATGATTTGTTTTGGGACGAATATTCGCCCCAAACAAATAATTTTTTAATTTCAAAGAAAAAAAGCTGCCAGAGCTGAGGTTTGAATCCACGCTCCCTTTCGTGAGCCAGTTTTTAAATATGGTTCCTCAGAACTGGAGAGATAGTAAGTGTCAAAAGTATTTCCAACATGTTATTACATTGGTATGGTTGCTTTTTCCAAAAAAAGGCCATACAAAACTTATGCACAACTTTTGCCCAGGCAGTCAAGGATTTTTCTTATGTTTGCTGTGAGTACTAACATAATAAAAACATTTCATTCTGTTACTCGATTGGCCAGGTTTTCTGCAGCCCGCTCTTGGACTATTACACGTCTATCAAAAATGAACTTGACTAAACACTTTGAGGGTGGCTTTAGAATTTTTTCAAAATATCGTCATGTGTAAACTACCCCTAGGTGTATCATTTTATAGCCTTCCAGAAATACTAATGCTGAATATCAACATTGCTAAACATTTTTGTGGGTATTTTTTTTTCAAAATATCGAGAAATATAAACTATTCTTTTGACCGCCTGCAAATCAATCACCTTTTGTTATATCGTTATATATATATAGCCTTCCAGTACTGGGCTAAAATTATTTGAGGGTTCGACGGCCTGCAAATTAGTTATCTTTTTGTTTATTCTTATGAAGTCTTTCAGTAACAGATATACTGAATATCAACTTGGCTAGAGATTTTTGATAGTGGCTTTTAATTGTTTATCAAAAGGCATATCAGATATATTTTGCTATATAATTCCAGAGTTTCCATTAGTTGTGCCTTTTATTATCCTAGATTTGACTGAGAATTCGAAGAAATTTCTAATTTAATTTATTACCCGACGCCAATGATCATTTGGCCGCCAGATAAAGAAAATGGCCGCTACTTCACACCGGTCGATGTCATCGGAAATACAAACGTTGAACAATGTTAAACAAATACTATCGCTAAATATTTAACAAAATAATGGTTCAATAGTTTTAAAATATTTCTCAACGATTCATTGATATAAAAACTGTACTTAGATATAGGCAATAAAACTCGATTTTTTGAGATAATTTTATTCACCTAATTGATATTTTGGGACCAAACCAAATGAAAAAGTCGATTATATATATATATATATATATGCGAAAGTGGGAAATTATTGTCCGTGAGAAATTATGAAAAATGAATTTGTGGCATAATGGACAGATTATTAAATTAAAGAAAAAAAGCATCCTCAAGCGAGACTCGAACTCGCAACCTTAGGCTTGCCGGACCTACGCTCTTCACATTGAGCTATCGAGGCTATACGAATCGACACACACTCGTGAACACTTTACTTCCTTTAATTTAATGTGAATGTTGGAATGAATCGAAAAATCGAACGTACTTATCAGTGGCCGTCGAGACCCGGTACCCATTCACCCAAACATCATCGTCGAAGTGACGATTTCAGTAGAAGTTCTAGGAAGATGATCTCCAACCACTGATAAGATTTAGCCAAATATATGTGTGAAAGTGGGAAATTATTGTCCGTGAGAAATTATGAAAAATGAATTTGTGGCATAATGGACAGATTATTAAATTAAAGAAAAAAAGCATCTTCAAGCGAGACTCGAACTCGCAACCTTAGGCTTGCCGGACCTACGCTCTTCACATTGAACTATCGAGGCTATACGAATCGACACACACTCGTGAATACTTTACTTCCTTTAATTTAATGTGAATGTTGAAATGAATCGAAAAATCGAACGTACTTATCAGTGGCCGTCGAGACCCGGTACCCATTCACCCAAACATCATCGTCGAAGTGAAGATTTCAGTAGAAGTTCTAGGAAGATGATCTCCAACCACTGATAAGATTTAGCCAAATATATGTGTGAAAGTGGAAAATTATTGTCCGTGAGAAATTATGAAAAATGAATTTGTCGCATAATGGACAGATTATTAAATTAAAGAAAAAAAGCATCCTCAAGCGAGACTCGAACTCGCAACCTTAGGCTCGCCGGACCTACGCTCTTCACATTGAGCTATCGAGGCTATACGAATCGCTTGAGGATGCTTTTTTTCTTTAATTTAATAATCTGTCCATTATGCCACAAATTCATTTTTCATAATTTCTCAAGGCCAATAATTTCCCACTTTCACACATATATTTGGCTAAATCTTATCAGTGGTTGGAGATCATCTTCCTAGAACTCCTACTGAATGATGTGAATGGGTACCGGGTCTCGACGGCCACTGATAAGTACGTTCGATTTTTCGATTCATTCCAACATTCACATTAAATTAAAGGAAGTAAAATGTTCACGAGTGTGTGTCATTCGTATACCTCGATACTCAATGAAGAGCTGGTCCGGCAATCCTAAGGTTACGAGTTCGAGTCTCGCTTGAGGATGCTTTTTTTCTTTAATTTAATAATTTTCCATTATGCCACAAATTCATTTTTCATAATTTCTCACGGACAATAATTTCCCACTTTCACACATATATTTGGCTAAATCTTATCAGTAGTTGGAGATCATCTTCCTAGAACTTCTACTGAAATCGTCACTTCGACGATGATGTTTGGGTGAATGGGTACCGGGTCTCGACGGCCACTGATAAGTACGTTCGATTTTTATATTCATTCCAACATTCACATTACATTAAAGGAAGTAAAGTGTTTACGAGTGTGTGTCGATTCGTATAGCCTCGATAGCTCAATGTGAAGAGCGTAGGTCCGGCAAGCCTAAGGTTGCGAGTTCGAGTCTCGCTTGAGGATGTTTTTTCTTTAATTTAATAATCTGTCCATTATGCCACAAATTCATTTTTCATATATATATATATATATATATATATATATATATATATATATATATATATATATACATATATACAGTGCTTCTCAAAAGTCCCCTCCCCCCACCTTAGTTTTGGAACGATTATACATAAACAAGTGAAATTTTAAAACTGAATATTGAAGGTTGTAAACTTCCCTACTAGTGATGATAGATGACGAAGTCGTCAAAGATGACGTCACAAGGCCATTGTGACCAATAATTTTAAATGGAACCCTACGGCAAGCGACACCTCTTTCAAAAGGTATCGAAAAAACCTATTGAATGATACTAATTTTGTTTGTGTTCATGGCAGTTTTGATGGCCCATTAGTAAACATTAAAATTTAAATTCCATTCAGTATGATATTCATTACATATTTAAGAATCGGTATCTACTTAAAGAAATTGCTCGAAGTGACCCCCATTTACTTCCTGACAGTGAAATATCCTATTTTTAAATTCTTCTCGTACTTTTGCAAATGTGTCTGCAGAAACAGCCTCACCTTCTGCAACAATACCTTCGATTTAAGGTACCCCCACAGAAAAAATCCAAAGGTGTGAGGTCCGGTGATCGAGCTGGCCATTCCGTTGAACCTTGTCGTCCAATCCCTCTACCATGATACTCCTCATCCAAATACCGTCTTACTGCGCCGTAATAGTGTGGAGGAGCACCATCCTGTTGGAATGTTATTTCCAAATTGCCGAATTCATCTGGATTATCTTCCAAAATTTCAAGGATCAACGGTTCTATTGCGTTTTGCAACAGCTCCAGATAAACCTCACCAGTTAAATTAGTATTTAAAAAAAGAGGCCCAACGATGTGGTTTCCCAGGATACCTGCCCAAACATTCACCTTCTGGGGAAATTGGGTATGTGTTTCACGAAACAGGTGAGGATTTGCGTCACTTCAATACCGCACATTCTGTGTATTTACATTTCCATTTAGATAGAAAGTACTTTAGTCACTAAAACAAATTGTTTTGACATAGTCTGGCTGTTGGTTAATTTTAGTTTCCATATTTTCACAAAATTCTAGTCTTCGGTCTGGGTCGTCGTCTGAGAGTTGATGAACCATTTTTAATTTGTATGGATGAAATTTGTTTTTTTTTCAACACTCTGTGTACTGTACTTCGACCGACTTCTCAGGTAGATGCAACGTGAGTTGTTGAAGAAGTAGGATTAACTATTATTTCTGCCAGTATATCGATTTTTTTCTCATCAGAAATTTGTGGTCTGCTAGATCGTTTCGCATCATTAATAATACCCGTTGTTTCAAACTTACGAAGAAGCTCCCTTTAATAAGTCCTCGAAACGGGGCGATCGGGAAACCTCTCATTAAAAATGCGTTCTGCTGCATCAATATTTTGTCTAGTTTCACCAAGAATTAGGATCGCTGCTATTTTATCACCTAAAGCACGTACCATTTCGCTTCTTGAAGCACTTAAATGTTCGGCTCACAACAGTTTAACGAATTATTAAAATGTAAAAAAATATTAAAAGTACCAAAAGCTGCTAAAACAGTGAAACGTTCGATCAACAATACACAAATTATTAAATGTACAAAAACGTCGAATTAGGGAGACTAACAAAAACGTCAGCTTATTTGACAACTATCCAGAGGCGGAGCTTGAATTTGGAATTTTAGTATTAACTGATTTAATTCATCACAGCTTTGCGTTTTTCAAAAGCGAATTGCCAAAATTGCCATGAACACAAACAAAATTAGTATCATTGAATAGGTTTTTTCGATACCTTTTAAAAGAGGTGTTTCTTGCCGTAGGGTTCCATTTTAAATTATTGGTCACAATGGCCTTGTGACGTCATCTTTGACGATTTCGTCATCTATCATCACTAGTAGGAAAGTTTACCACCTTTAATATTCAGTTTCCAAATTTCACTTGTTTATGTATAATCGTTCCAAAAATAAGAGGGGGGGAGAGGACTTTTGAGAAGCACTGTATATATATACCCAAACCATGATATCGTTATCCCCGAAACTGCTGAAATTATAATGGATTTCATGACGGATGGAAAATAAGCCCCATTTCAGAATTGGTGCTAGGAAATGAAATTTCAGCGCTAACTTCTGAGGACACAAAATAACGATTAGGTAAGATTGTAATTAAGTATATGCGTTTAACTAAAGTTTTGAGTGTAAGTAATCATCAAATTGATTTGTTTGATGATACGATCATGATGTTCATAAAATCAGAAGTGGAATAATCTGCGACTGTAAGATAAACTTTAGCCGGGGAAGTAGTTGTTTTCTGTTAGATATTACAAAAAATAACTTAAATATGGTTCAATTTACAGAAAAAAATCTTAATTCAATATTCAATAGAGAATGTTTTCCTTTTCAACATGATCATAGAAATTATGGAATCCCAAGAACTAATATGCAACGTCAGAAAGTTTCGGAAAAGCATTGAAATAATGATTGCGATGTTACCAAAACAATCCACTTCAGCTTAGATAAGAAGGTATGGCCTTTGAATATTTTCGATCGGGAAGGCATCAACCACATTTTATCAGTACCTCTCTAGTATGGATTTGAACATATCGAAGATTCAGATATTTATCATATCGTACATTCGGATATTCCAATTGAGGTCTATGATACATTTAAAATCTCCACGTTCTATATTCCTATGTTTTCATGTACATGCTTTCTATAGGTTCTCGGGAAATAATCTATAAGTTGTATGAATTCGTAGAAATAATAATTTTTGATACGTTTTGTTATTAGTATATCTGGAAATTTGGTAAAATTAAAAAAAATTAGCTACGTGTTCGTTTTTTTTGAGATGGAGATGCTTCCATCATCATTCGATTTTCAACAAAAAAGTATTCCATATATTTTCCGTAAAAGAAATGAAAATTACAAAATCTAGAAAAATGTGTGAACAATTGAGATTGAAATACAGTACACCTAGGAAGAATATTTGTGAAAAGTTTTCTAAAATTATGTTTTTTCCTATGTGAAAGACAGATTCGAAACCTAGCGAGCCTACTTTTTTCCAGTTCAACAAAATCTATAATTTTATTCATAAATGAATTATTTTTCCTGTAGTTTTCAATATATAACTAATAATATCTCACTCGAGTCTTTTCAGATTGCAAAACTTTCAACTTTTCAAAATCCAAAAACATAAATAATAATATTGATTAACACAATTCGAAGTATAAAAAACCAATCCAAAAGTATTTTCCAAAAATGCACCTGAAACCAAAATAGTTGATATTGCACAAAGTAACATGTTGGAGACTTTTCTGAAAATGCTACAGAAATGAATAAACATTTTTCCTTGATTGGCCGGAAACAAGCAAAACCAACATTATTTTAAATTTTGAAAATATGTGTTGAACAAATTGGGAATCAATCCATTTCATATTCATAGCTAAAAGACTCAAGTCCATGCCCAATTGGTTAATATTGTGTGATCAATAAAATACTACCATTATTTGGGCAGAGGTTAACTCAGCCGCTTTAATCCTCGCTGTCAAAATAAGTCTTAAGCTGAATAGGTTATCTCAGCCGTGTATTCCAAACATATAATTACTTCAATAACTGAACTAATTTTGTTCTATAAAATCACAAATGCATATGTCATCATAAAAATGTATTAAATATAACCCATTATTAAAATCATTAATATTGTTTCGATGGTATTGCCTTTTCCGAGTGTTCGAATTTGGTACAAATGGCTTGTGGCTAGTTTGCAACTTTACATATATTTCATTTTTAAAATTAATTAGGAAATCAATGAAAACAAATACAGATGGATGTGGAGAATTTAAAGTTTTGCTGATACCCGAATAGAACGATTCGCATGTGTTGGTGGTGCGAACAGCGCTTGCTGTTTTTGATACTGAAATAATCAGCAAACAGACTTTATAATTTCCTGGTGAATAGCAGATAATGTAAAATCATAAACATCACCAAAATTTCGTGCTTCTAGGCAGTCCAAAACAATAACCAATCCATTTTCCAACCTCGCTCCTTTCTTTATAATCTGCTGGAAGTCCAGATTTTTCAATTGTACGCCACCATGATTGCGTTACATGAAATCTGTATGCAATTATTTTCATTTGCGGCCAAACAATTTTAGCTGCATTTTAAATAGCCGTACTCAAAATCTGCCAACATTTCGGGCAAAACGACACAGAATATTCACTACACTTTTCAGTCGAAAATTTGAAACAGTATGCTTCTGTTGCTTTGTCTGATAGCACACAAAACACTAATGTTAGATAATGACCATTGAGGCAGCCATGTATGGCGAACAACTGCAAGAAAAATTGTGTGCAGTAGTCGAAAGTACTATCCACATAAATTTTCTGATAAATATGCTTTATATTTGTAAAACAGCTAAACACTATTATATTGGAATCTTTGCTGTTGACTAAAATGAATTCTTCCCTACGGCTGGTGAAAAATTGGTCTCTGGCTCAAGTGAACTTCTATTTTTGTTATATTCTCCACAGCTTTAAGTTTTGCTGCACTTGTAATCACTTGCCTTCAAATGTTGCGAATTAAATTCGATTTCGATATCGAATTCTTCGGGCCCACTGTATAAATATTTGCTAGACACTTGGCAGTGTTGCACCTCCACTTTTTCTCGCCACTTTTGAGTTCTTCTCTAAAAGAAAACGTATAGCCAAGAGCATAACTTTACCTCGTTGACTAACTATTTCTCCAATACTCTGCATGATATCTTTAATGGGCCACATAGGGGCAAAATAGCAAGATTAAGGCAGAAAATTTCTAGCAGGCAGAGTTTACCTGTGGGATTAGTACATGTTCCGTTGAGCGGCTGAGTCTACTATCACCCCATAATTTTTGTATTCGTTTCGTTAAGGTTCGACAAAGTTAATAATTCTCAGGCGTTAGCAACTATCATTTGTATCACGTATTACTCGACTTATGCGAAAAAATATCGCATAATTGAGTTCTTTCTTGGTTCCAGTCTTTCCCAGCAGTTATTAAAATTGGGAACAGGCCTATAGTGACTTATATATTTCAGTAAATACCCACCACTATTGCTTGAGCAGGCAGCACTGTTTTGACTGTAGGCAACATTGTTTTTTTGATTACGATAAAAGATAGAATAAAGTGACGTTTGTCAAAGTGTGGTTTCAATGCGGGCAATTATTCAAAAAGCCATCAAAAGCCACAACAAACTTGGCGAAGACGAAGATTGAAAACGCAATTGGATGCATTCAATATTTGACGAGACCTTCCGCTCAACTATTCAACATGGATGCACAGCAGTTCACGAAATTACTCGAGTCTTTCAACAAATGTCAGGAGATCCCACTTCAGCAGATTACCAAAACTTCACAAATACCCTCTACCAACAGCACTGGACAATTCCAAACACCAGTGTCAAGTGTGTTAATACCGAATTTCGAAAATTTCAATTCGTCCAAAGAAAATTTCAAGATGTATCGAAAGATGTTCGAAAATTATTTGACAATGAAAGGCGTATTCAATGCTAAGATACTTAGCAGCCAGATGCTTTTGAATTCAATTGGTTCTAGTCACTACCAGCTTATTGTTTCTCTTTTCTCTCCTAATAAACCTACAGACTTTCCATACGATGAACTATTACAAAAATTGGAAAATCATTTATGCCCAAAGAAGAACGTGTTAGTAGCACAGCATCAATTCTTGTCCCTTTACCAACAAGATAATCATTCAATAGCAGATTTTATTGCGTCGGAATGTTAGTGATTGCGATTTTATATCACCTTGGAACTGTAAAATCAGTTTTTCTGATATGTTTTTAAGAGCACAGTTCATCAGAGGACTTAAAGATAATTCAATAAGATAACAAATTCTACAGTCAAATGAAACATCTTTTGATGAAATAGTGAAGAAATATGTATCTATGAAGCTGCAAAAATAGACAGTCGTTTGCTGAGGGCCAACCAACCGTCAGTATCAGATTCATCAACTGCTTCAGATATAAACAAAATTTCACGCTCTTCAAGAAGTGATGTTCACTTTTCTCATCGAAGGAATTGTTCCAAAAGCAAGAGATATGAATCAAGACATTGGCGACCGCGTTCATGCATTAGGTGTGCTTCAAATTCACACAGAGTTAAAGTTTGTCCTGTTAAACCTGACGAACTTCGCTGTACCTCATGTTCCTCAACAGGTCATGTACAACGAGTATATATCAAAACACTCATGGCTTCAAAGAAAAAATTAAGTAATAGTACGCATGCGGTTGAAGAATTTTCAAATTTTGAACAGGTTTTTGGTATCAATAACATTGTGGATGTTTATGAAAATAATAAGGCACCTGCGGATTCCTCAAAATACTTCGTCACTGTCAGTATTCAAGGTCTTCCACAAACATTTGAGGTTGATTCCGGAGCCGGTTTCACCCTTCTTCCCCGTTCATGTTATCAAAAATTGATACTGAATATGCCTCTTCAGAAATATAAATTTATATTCCGTTCTTATACAAAAAAATCTCTTTACACCCGATGGAATGCTAGAAGTCAATGTTCAATATAAAGATAAGATATCCACTGAAGAACTTTATGTTGTTCCTGACGACTATTCGCCATTATTAGGTCGTATATGGATACGACACTTAGGTATTGAATTAAGAGAATTAGATCAGGAAATCACAGCATCAAAAACTTCACAGATTCATTCGATAGAAGACATTTTTGACAGGTACGCTTCAATATTCGAACAGAAGATTGGTTGTATCCCTGGAGTCACGTGATCTCTTCACTTGAGAGAAGGAGCCAAACCGATTTTCATCCGTGAACGTGATGTACCCTACGCATTGAGATCAGCAGTAGATGAAGAACTAGATTCGCTAGAAAGAGATGGTATAATCGAGAAAGCAAATCTTAGTGATTGGGGTTCTCCATTGGTATGTGTCCCTAAGACCGGAAATAAAGTTAGACTATGCATTGATTATAAAATTGGAGTTAATCCACAGTTACAATCTGCACATTATCCAATCCGTCGAATAGATGAAATTCTTAACAGTCTTCGAAATGCTTCATATTTCTGTTCTTTGGATCTATTCAAAGCCTATCTTCACGTGAAAATGGATGCAGATAGCGCAAAAATCCAGACTATATCGACACATCGTGGAACATACACAATGAATCGTCTATCCTTCGGAATCAAAACTGCACCGAGCGAATTTAATCGAATTCTAGATCAAATTCTCCATGGATTAGAAGGAACCTTATCCTACTTCGATGATATAATTGTGTTCGGAAAACCAAAGAAAGAATGCGAGATTAGGCTAAACAGATGCCTTTCACGACTTCAAAAGTATTACCTACATCTTAATAAAGAAAAATGCAAATTTTTCAAGACAGACATTCAGTATCTTGGATATACAATTCAAATAATCAAATTTTGAAGTCACCAATCAAAGTCAAGGCAATAGTAGATATGCCCAAACCTACGAATGCAGATGAAGTCATAAGATTTCTTGGAATGGTTACGTACTATTCAAGATTCATACCAGATTGTTCAACAAAAACGTACCCACTGAGAAAAATACTGTAGAAAAATTCCAAATTCTATTGAAGTCAGTCATGTGAAGCTGCTTTCGTAAGGCTGAAGGAAGAAATTACCAGCGACAGGGTTCTCGTGCCTTTCGATCCAGAGCTACCGATTGTTCTCACATGTGACGCTAGCCCTAAAGGTATCGCCGGGGTTCTTACACATATGGTAGACGAACAAGAACGTCCAATAGCGTTCGCATCTCGTTCGCTTACACCCGCTGAGAGAAACTATAGCCAGCTTGATAGAGAAGCCCTTGCGATCGTTTTCTCTGTGAGTCATTTCTATATGTATTTATATGGGCATCACTTTCAACTCATCACTGACAATCAGCCTCTGATAAGAATCTTCCACCATTCCAATAAACTTCCAGCCATGATTTCGGCACGTCTTCTTCGATATGCCTCATTTCTATCAGGATTCGATTATGAAACTAAATTCAAGAAAGGTTCTGATAACACTAATGTTGATTGTTTGTCGAGAGCACCAGTTGATTCGAACATTCAAACCATTAATATCTTCATAAATCAAGAAGTTTCCGATATCTGCTCATGTTCAGTTTTTCTAATTTCTTCCGCGACTGTTACTGGGGAGATCATTGTTCAAGAAACAGACAAGGATCCCGAACTCTCCAAACTCAAGAATGACTTATTCCGCAATAGCAATTGTCAAAATCAAGATTATACACTCGACGGTGGTGTATTATTCAAAGGACAAAGAGTAGTAATTCCTCGCTCTCTTCAACAATTTGTATTGAAGGAACTACATAGCACACATATGGGTAGTACAAAAATGAAACAATTAGCACGAAGATATTGCACGTGGTCACGTATCGATCGTGCAATTGAGGATCTTTCAAAATCATGTGAAACTTGTGCTGTCATCAAATCAAGTCCGCCTAAAGCACCAATACATCCGTGGGAGGAACCTGAAGATAATTGGGATCGTGTCCACATCGATTATGCAGGTCCGTACGAAGGAAAACATTTGCTAATCTTAGTAGATGCAAAATCGAAATGGGTTGAGGTTCGTGTTCCAAACATAGCACCTACAAGCATAAAAACCATAGAACTACTCGAAAATATCTTCTCGACACATGGATTCCCTAGAGTCTTGGTATCGGACAACGCCGCGATCTTCTCAAGTGAAATTTTTAAGGAGTGGTGTTCTTCAAATGGAATTTCCCAAGAGTTTTCTGCACCAGGACACCCGCAAACCAATGGACTTGCGGAACGGAATGTACGTACTCTCAAAAGTCGACTGAAGGCTATGGAGAATGAACCACATACACTTCAGAAAAAACTGCAAGAAATCATGCAAATCTACAGAGCAACACCGCTTGCGGAAGGAAAAAACCCTGCAGAATTGTACCTAAAAAGAAGTATTCGCATCAGGTTGGATGCAATCAAGCCATTCCATGAGCAACAACAGACTTCTCGACCAGTTGTAGGTTTATGTTCATTCAAAGTTAGAGATCGTATACAATATCGATATTATACAAACAACAGGACGACTCGGCGCTTTGGCGTAGTTTTGAAGAAATTTGGTTATTTGCATCACCTGATAAAGCTTGATAATGGCTATATTTCTAAACGTCATATAGATCAACTCAGGAGCACCAAAGATGTTCAGAAATCAGTATCATTTGCACCTGACACCAAGCCAACTGAAGAAGATACCCATGAACAAGACGGCAGAAGTAAACAAGTGAACCTTCCAGAGTTACAAAATATTTTGTTGCCTCCACAGCCAGAGCTACAAAATCTTTTGTTGCCTTCACTTGAAGTTCCAACGCGTTCTGAGCCTGAGCCACCTGAACTTCATCAAACTCCGATTATTCCTGCAGAATTACCTTCAGTGCAACGTCAGCCATTGAGACGTTCAGAACGGATTCGTCATCACCCTGAACATCTCAATAATTTCATTTTAAACATACAAAGTTAGTTCTAATGTTTGTTGTTGTCGTGTTTTCATTTACATTCAATAGTGGGGGAGAATTATAGTGACTTATATATTTCAGTATTGCTTGAGCAGGCAGCACTGTTTTGACTGTTGGCAACATTGTTTTTTTGATTACGATAAAAGATAGAATAAAGTGACGTTTGTCAAAGTGTGGTTTTAATGCGGGCAATTATTCAAAAAGCTATCAAAAGCCACAACAAGGCCTTTTTCGGTGGTCGATTCCCTTTCATTGGAATGCAAATTGAAATCACCCGAATAATTCAGCTGTGATGACACAAGGGCGGTCTGAAGAAATAATAGTGCCTTAAACGCTAATAAAAATGTGAAATGCAAAAATGATAGATGTGACATCTATAATTTGCGGAGTGAAGCACAGGCAACATTGATAGGTCACCAACAGCTGTCAGTATAGTCCAAAATCCACGACTCCAAAAGTCAAGCTTCCAGTGCGTTTCGAGTGACGCAAACAAAGAACCAAAAAAAGACCGCAAGCCGTCCTGATGATTGGGAAACCATGAAACATCTGTAGGCGAATGGTGGCTTTCTTGGGCATGAAACATATCTCTTTCCTTTGTTAAAAATAAAAATGTTTGCATAATGTTTCACCATATACAGTTAAATTGATGTTTTGATTCAAGTTATAAGTTGTTTGATTTTCAATAAACGTTATGAAAATTCCAAAATAATCAAAACCAAAAGCCTCCTTGTTATAGTTTGATTTTGGAATAGATAGATACTCTTTTAATGAAGGTTGCATTTATTTCTAAAAGGTAAAAAAGTTAAGAACTTCTAGGAACCCACACGAGATCAAAATATTTTGTCTTGATACGGGGTACGTTTAGATAAGATTGAAGCATAAAATACTAACGAACATTGAGGCTGAAAATAAGGAGATACTGTCATCCCTCTGAAATGTATGGTTTTAATGGTTATGATTTTTTTTTCAAATTCCAAAGCCATTCTTATAGTCCAAAACTTTATTCAAATTGGAATTATTGGAAAATGTTGGGAACAAAGTTACGTTAGCTATAAAAAACAAACAGAAATCAGTCGAATGTTGTGACAGTGTCGTTCTTCAGGCAAATTCCACGTTTGAAATTATATTTTCATCTAGTTTCCTGAATATAGCATTTTAATTTCTTATAATTCATAATTTTCGGAAGTTATAAAAATATTTGGAGAAAACATGAACCATATTCATTGAAAAACTACAATGGAATTGTCAGGCTTTGATAGTTATTCGAAAGTACTCACTCAGAGTTTATTTCTCCATTACAAAATCTCCAGTTCACACAGACACATCCTTTCTGGACAGTAGTATCATTTATTTTATTCCCATTCCTCACCGATATAGTTGAATTCTGGACAACTGCCACGAAAACAGCCATTACCAGGAAAACGTTGGAAAAATACATGTTGGTGGTTTGAAATGAAATGAAACTTTTATTGATGAACGATTTATGTATACTCAACAAAACAGCCATCCTTTTGTTATCAAATGTGGTTTTCCCATGGGTATTCATATCTTTCATGTATTTTCTATGTTCCTAAGTCGTGTGAATGAAATAATAGCAGTTGAAAAGTTTGGAACGGCACTCAGTATTACTTTATGAATTTAAGAAGTAGATTATTTTTATCATCACTGGATAATCTCGGCAAATATTTTGTTGGTAGATATGAATGTCCTCAGTCCATGGATATTTCGAAAAGGAACGTTCTCGTTTGCGTTCAATTAATCTGGGTTCATTGAACATATCGATGCCGATTTTTAATGTTCCTTACCATAAATGTAAACTTCAAACCCTAATAATCTTACCCCAATGTATGTATGGCGGCCGGTCTGTTAGATTGTTTGTCATAGCTTTCTGAAATCTAAAACATTCAACCAATAACAGAGTACATGAGATCAGGAGCACGTCTTCAAATGCTAAAATGATAGAAACATTTTAAGAGCACCCCTTCAAATGCTAAAATAAATGAAAAAGGAAATAATTAATAAAATGCCCTTTTAAAGACAAGCTTTTATTCAAATGCACTAAAAAGTAAAGAATAATTGCTTTGGATGTGTGATATATATATTAAAAAGTTTGTCGCGCAAAGTTTTCAGTTCGAATACAAAAGCTGATCAAGCCATTATTATGCGTTTTATATTTGATTTTCACTCAGATTTTTTTTTTCATCGAGGTTCGATATTTTACTGCTAGAAAGAAAACTGCAATGGACAACTGTTTATAATTCTACTATGCCTGGTTTACCAGAATTAGGGAAATAGTTACTTGGACGAGTACTATCATATCAATTTTACTAACGTAAACGTAAATGGTACAAAAGAGTACCTACTTATTCATGAGAGTAGAGAGGGATGATACGGTAGTAAGGTTATTCCATAGACAAATTAAAAATAAAGAGACTGTTTGAAACATTGGCGATCTTGACCACCAAGTTTTTGGTACGGCCAGTCGCGCATGGAGGCGCTGCCCGCGATCAACAGACGACTGACATGATAACTTTCCAATTTCGACATTTGTCAGAAAATGACAAACCACGTAATAATTCCAGAATAATTCTACTGTTAATTGTCATCGAAAAATTAATTATAGAAATTATACTAATGGACTTGAATTATGAACCCAACGTCGAAAATGGAATGTTTTGTTAATCGAGTTGACGCTGAAATTCCTCGAAATATTGTTTCACAAGGTAAAATATAAGCTGCTTTTCACAAACTGATACTTATTTCCATCCATCAGTTGCAGAATTTTTTTCACAAACTGATACTTATTTCCGTCCATCAGTTTCCATTTGAGGAAGTACGAAGAGTATCATCAAACTGGAGTATTTGTTAAGTATACCTACTCGTTCTCCTTTGTGCTAATAAATGAACAAAATTATTGAAGGTTTGTTGTAAATGTAATTTGTTTTTATTTTGGTTGATTTGATGATAAGACTGAAGAATATTTTCAATTTTGTTGTTTTTCGGAGTTTTATATTGTTTTGTCTGTAGTTGTACCTTGTCCTAGATACAATAAAATGTGTTTTTATAGTGTTCAACTTATTATTCTTGTTTTATAAGATCTTTGATTTTGTTCTTGATATCATGAAATAAAGATTTACTTTGAAATTTTATTTTAACCACGAACGAACTAAAGATTCTACGAATCGATTACTGTATATATTTTATTAGTGATCGATTTGCCATTCCTGTATTTCATATGATACAACCATTCATATGGAATAGAAGAATGGCAAATCGATCACTTATAAAATATATACCATATCAATCATATAAAAGTAACACATTTGAAAAACCCGCCTTATCTCATTCGGTTCTACCAACTGTATTTAGTTCGGCCAGTTGCGAGATATGTCGCCACTGTCTAAACGTGGTGCCAACTTTTACTGCAGGTTTGACAACTCTTTTTATTTTTAGTTTCTCTATGGGTTATTCCACCCATTTCCTTCTTTCGCCATTGACTTCTACTCCACTCCCCCTTTACTTTCATCAAGAAAATAATTTTGTCACAATATAGCGAGAAGGGACTTCTTTTGAGTACCCTTCGATTACAGTTTTTTTTAATTATCCATGATCAATCACCTAAGGAAGATTATGCAACAGAATGTGAAATGAATGAAAGTATTACTTTTAGCCAATACGTGTGGGTTTTGCATTGGACAAATTTTACACGCCAGGCAGTAAAAACTACTCCTATTATCTCAAAATTTATAGGAGGATGAAATTTCGCATGGGGGTTACATTAACGGGGTATTTACGAACTGATGACAAAATTCGATGCCCAAAGTGTTGAAACTACTCCCTGAATGTTTAATTATTATTATCTATGAAACTGTTGATAAAAAACATGGCGTTTTTTTTATGTTTTTGCATCAGGAGAAATAATTTCCATGCCTGAATTTTGCACCACATGCAGTAAAAACTACCTCTAGGTTAAGATGGGGGAATGGCGGTCAATTAAGCGGGAATCGAAACCATTCTTGTCCTAAAGATCTTGGCGCAAAAGTGTACATTACCTCTAAATAACTGTAAATTGATAAGCTTCTTAACGTTTGGTATATTTTTTACATTTTTGAAACCTTCCATTGACCGGCATTGTCCTAATCTTACGGGAAATGCTTTGCTTCCAGAAAAAAAACAATCAACACAACTAATTAATCAATCAATAGTTGTTTATTTATATTAAAATTATTCAAAGTTCGTTCATACAAATTTACAAATGAAGAGACTTGAGAACCCTGTGTTTGGGCTCACAATAATCACATATATATATATATATATATATATATATATATATATATATATATTTATCAGGGGCATCAGCACCACTACAGTCTTGATGAGCCCACTGCCCGCAATCTCGACATCTGTACCAAATCTCGTTTTCACCAAACTCTTTACAGATGAAACATGTATCTTATTCATTTTCTGAAGCAATGTCGTCATCGCAGATATTTTCCACATCCTGTTCGATTGACGCAGGAGGTTTTTTCTTGGAAGCCAAACTTCTTAATCTTTGACCTCTTTGATCTTTTTCTTGATAGTTTTGTTGCTATCTTCCAACATTTTTTATTTTCTCTCTCTTCGTTTTCTAAATATATTATCAGAGTTGTTACAGTCAATATGACATATTTGGTATTTGTGATTTTTCTAGATTTAGTCGCCATAGGGAATGGCAACGGATACAGTATGTTCAACTGGCCCCTTGTACGGTTTCGGGAATGGCTGGGTATTGCCGCACACAGGGTAGCAGGAATATGTTAATTAAACGCGCCGACTGTGAGGCGTACGTTGTTAGCCTACTCAGTGATTTGGTGATTCATACTCATATGCAAGTAAGTATTATAACGATGAACCAAAGCACTTGAATGATATCGCTTTTAGCATCATATAAAACAGCACTTTCTTATAATAATTTTGGTGTTTGAATATCCTAACGTCTGTGTTGCATCTTGTTATAGCACTTAAAAATGTTCGAACCTTCTGCGACGGGTATTGACGATCACTCTGAGCGGCATTTTCCCCAAAGTGAGCGGAAATGCCCCAAATTGAATATAATAGTAAAATGCATTTTTTAGAATGTCTCGGGTAAAAACTCCCCCAACACAAAAATAATCTTGGAATTCAAAGTCTATGGAAAATGCCATGGCGGCGGTAAGAAATAATAGGTTGGGAATTAGAGAAGCGTGGCGTTATTATAATGCCCCATATAGTTCATTATGCAACACGTTACGATTAGGTGTTTGTAAGGTCCCACGAATGGGAAGGAAGACCACATTTTCTGTGAAAAATGAAAAGAACTTTTCTGTTCATATCCTTAAGATCTCAAAATTATTTTTTGGAATAACAACTTTTAGACTTTGTCGAACTGCTTTTCAGTTTGTAACTGAAAATATTTTCTTCAATACTTTTAACAAAGAATTCAAACTGGCTTAGAAAGACTGACTTTATGGACTTTTGAGAAGACATCGTGTAATATCATTGCGGAAGCCACAACCATCCAGTATTCATCGTTTAATGGCTTTCAATAAAACTGAAGTGAAACGCTTCTTTGGCCTACTGGAGC
The DNA here is from genome assembly GCA_018342105.1 of Gonioctena quinquepunctata. NCBI lineage: Eukaryota > Metazoa > Arthropoda > Insecta > Coleoptera > Chrysomelidae > Gonioctena > Gonioctena quinquepunctata. The sequence goes on along the minus strand of JAFIRS010003600.1, from coordinate 37,296 downwards.
AATTAATGACACCAGACAGGATGTTTAACATGGGTGAAACTGGGATCTCAATTTTCTCACAGAAGGGATAGAAGCAAGTTGAAGCGACAACCAGCTGGGAACAGGAAAAACAGTACCTAACATTTTTTGCCCCACTAAATAAATTTTATGAACGAGAGTGGGACATGTTTATTAATATTCAAAATTACGAAAAGATTAGTCATTCATTATGACGTAGCGGTTGTCCTGCGCAGAGCATATGTGTGAGTTGCTACATTAGAGAAGGCAATCAAAGGCTTCCAATCCACAGGCATAGTGCCACTTGATCCATTTGATTTTGAAGAAGATGACTTTTTACCTGCAGATCTTCTCACTCCTAACACAAATTCAAAAAATACAGTGGACCCAATAGATATTCTTCTAAAATAAACGAACAATCAGTAACAAAAATTCTACAACAAAGAGCAACGACCTCGGCAAGCAAATTTTCTCCTGATGATGACTCGCCTTCAATTCTATTAATAGACAGCAATAAATTTAACAACTCTACTTCGTCATTCGTTGATGTTTCAGTTCATAATTTACTGCCCCTACCAACTAATACCTCAGCAAAAAATCTGCAAGAAAAAAAGCATGCTGAAATCTCATCATGAGGAGAAACGTTAGTATAAAAAACAAAAATCTGACGCAGAAATGCAAAGCGTGCGGATGGGAAGATCTAAGCAGAATTGAAACTTTAGGGGGAGCAGACAAATAACTCAATTTCTGTAACACCGACCCAGAAAAGTATTTGTGCTTGGTATATGATGAGTATGTCAAAGACAACGAATTATGGTTTCAATGCTGTATTCGTTTTCTAAGGGACCATGCCGACTGCACTAGCCAACAATCTGGAGCAACAGGTTATAAAAGTGATAACTGCCGATATTTATGAAACAATAGACAAAATATTATCTTGGGCGCTATTACCAACCGCTCAGTGCATCTTTTTTCATTTATTATTTTTTGTTGTGTTTTCAAAGAGTTATATGTATACGTTTTATATTGAGTGATTCAATAAAGTAACGTTTTAGTAGTTTACATTTTTATTTTTGTGCCTGTTAATGCAGATATCTTGTTGCTTCCTTAGGTGGGGGCCAACCCTCCCCTAATAAAGTGAGATGAAAGTTCAAAGTTGGAGAATTGAAGGAATAGTCCCAAAGCTTCATTTCCCATGAAATTTGTATCTTGCAATAAATATAGAACTTTCTGAGCAACTCTTGAAGTGCCCATGGAAAACAGGATGGACTATATACAGTTAACGTGCAGTTTCAGCCTTCAAACTAGCACTATCCCGTCTTTTTTCCATAGAGCTAGATCGCCCTGACCATTCTGATAAAAAATTTAAAATCAATTTTCTTGCCCTGGGCAAACTTTTTGATCATTTTATCAATAGTGAAATATAACAATTTATTTCCTTCGGGTTCTCAGTGTGTTATAGAACAAAGAATTATGTTCTTGGATCTTCTTAAAATACCATTGTGATTATAAATAATACAATGAGTTGAAAACTCATTTCATTTCATCATTTCCTAATATTAATCAAGCCGACAATCAGTAAATTCGTCTTTTTTTTAGATAGCTACAAAAATGAGAAAGGACCTCATGTTGTGATATTGAGTTTTCCAAAGTACTGCCGCTACAGAGGCATGATGAAGAGGCTTGAAGGCGTGGAGGATGTCTATCTGAAATACAAAATAGTGAATGCGCTAGGAGGTTTCTATGTGATACACCCCAATACAAGAGTGCTCTTCTGCAAGGACACCTTCGATTATCCCGAACTGGAAGGGCACGAACTGTTGTGTAATCATTTAACGCCGAAGTTAAAGGGTCGACCGAGGGGAAAACGAAAAAAACGGAGCGTTTCTCCGGGTTCGGAGAGTAACGAATCGGAGTCTTCGCACTCGACCAATAATCTCAATACTAGAGTAAGTACCTACAACCAACTCATTTCTTATAATTTTTCACATCTGAGTGCGAACAAAATTTGGTTGTAACATTCCACTTTTTCCATTGAGGCATTGGTCGATTGTTAAAAAAGATTCAAACCCTCACATCGTTTAATTTGGTCATATTGTCTGAAATTTGGTCCTTTCCAAGTGAATAACATAAAATAAAATCCTGTCGCAGTATTTTGCTCCAACATATTCCAATATTAAAATCAAATGATATCAGAAACACACATCAACAAATTTTTTCAAATGTATACTTGTCAGAATTGGGGTGCATGATTAAAAAGTTACCAAGTACTATGAGGCATCAATACCGAACAACAAAATATGGAACAATTTTGAAACGTTGATAATGAATCTTTATCAGTTCTGTTTGAATTACGCTGAATGATTGCGCTAACTCGATGAAACTTACAATGAATTGAATTTGGTATTTCAGATAATACAAATTGATATAATGGATTATTTTAATCATTCATCGCAATTCCTGATTAATATTAGCGAATTATTATCAATAGTTGTTATATATTGCCCAAAAATTCAAGCAAAGAAATAAATAATTTGGTTTTTATTTTTAGACTGACCCAATAAACCTTAGTTGGCGCCATGTTCCGTAATACCACGGAAATCAGGACTGCATCGTCAAACGAGCATCACGACACTCCTTTCTAAAAGACGGAAGCAGTGACGCTCAGAAGGGACCCGCCGTCACTAATCCTCGCATCGCCTGAGCTTCTTACGCAAGACATATCAATCCCTACCACGAAATTTGTTGGACAATAATTTCCAAGCCAAAGTTTGCAAATATTCCGGAAAACCTGAGAAAGCGAATACGATAAGCGGGCCTATAAAGCAGTCGGGACGTCGCAAGTTTACCAGTTAACCGGAAGAATACGGTTGTAACGGAGGTACGACCGCAGATGAGAATCCTACAGCAAAAAAAAACCTTCCTTGGTATTACAGAACATGGCACCCAACGTGAGGCTAAATGACCTGCGTTTGGTTCACCGTTCTCACGGTAGGGAGCCCATTCGAAAAACTTATGATTGATGATTATGTGATCTTTTTTTGGAAACAAGTACCTTCCTGGCGTTGCGTGAGCGTTAGACATATTAATCCGCACAACGAAATTTTTCGGCAATAAGTCTAAAGGAAGTACAAATGTACAATCCAAGCCCAAGTTTGCAAATAATTCGGAAAATGTGAGAAAGCTAATATGACAGACTAATACATAAACCAGTCGAAACGTAGCAGTACCGCCCAACTCGGATTTTTTGTGATTGCGGCGACCACAGTTTTTTTCAGTTACCCAGAAGGATACGGTTTCAATAGAGATAAATCATCCACACCTAAAATATCCTTTCATGGTATTACGGAACACTCACTTGAACATGTGTATGAGTCAATTCCTGCACATAAAAGTATAACTCAATATGAATGTGTTCAAATAATGTTTTGTCTTATTTCAGGGCGAAAGCAAAGATGGTTTACGGTGTGAATCTGGTGCTGCCCCTCGTCGTAGTACACGTTGTCATGAAAATAATGAGAACAAGGATTTTTTACGGAAACTTGGTTCTTTTATGAAATCTAATCGTACGCCAATCGGCAGAATTCCATCTTTGGGCTATAAAGAGCGTAAGTTCATCTGATATTTCTGTCCAAACAAACCATTTCTAAACTTCAAAAGTAACCCGATATGAAATCATCGACCATTACTGGTAATGTCCTAGAGAAACACAAATTATATTATTTTCAATCTAGGCTTTCACATACCTTACCAAATGATGATGATAAAAAATATTAATAATTATATTTACACAATTTCAACTCTTGGAAACAAACAGAAATAACTGTCTGGTAAAATAATTTTCTAATTTTTTATTTCAGTTAATCTCTATGAATTCTACACCAAAGTACAAAAACTAGGCGGATATGACTGTGTCACCGGAAATAGATTATGGAAAACAATTTTCGACGATATGAGTGGACACCAGAATAGTACAAGCGCTGCTACGGTGATACGGCGTCATTATGAAAGGTATTCAAATATATTTTCACATTCCAAGATATACATTTCTGAAACTATTACAATTATATCGATGAAATCATTCACGGCATCAAAACTGTATTATTACGTGAAAAATTACCTCATTGAATTAATATTTAAAAAGTAATAAACCATATTGAAGAGTGGTTCATGAGTTTGTGCAGAAATATGCTCCACAGAGATGAATTTGTTCAAACTGTTACTATTTATTCAAGGTTTCTATTATCTTACGAACGTCACATCCGAGGAGAGGAGTATAAACCTTTACCTATATCAGAAAGAAGAAGGCTCAAAAGCAAAAGAGGATGTAACAGTATGAGTGACCCAGAGTCCAGCAGTTGTGATAATATTGCAGCAGCGACCACATCCAAGAAATCATTGACAGCCATAGCTTCATCCGAAAATAAGGTGAGTTCCTTTGGTTTACCGGGTTAGTTTTTGGCAGTAGAATATCAATCGATCAATACATACTTTATTATCGGAAGCTATTACATCTTATAGATGAAGTCATATAATTATAACGTAAATAAATAAGTATATAAATAAATTTACAAGTCTTATGGTGCAGGTAGCATAACATTGTCACAATTATAAAAAATACATTTTCACGAAACAGAACAACAGTAACCGAAAGGAACAAACAGATATCATCTAGTTGAGGAGTTGAGAATGTAAAAACTTTCCAAAAGGATCCAACAGAGTGTCACATCTAAATTAACCATTCCAATCTTTGTTGAGGGTAAATACCATGTACGGGGCGTTTCAATATTGGCTTCTGAAGGTGATAATTTTCTCATGTATCCCTTTTCCAGATAGTAGTTTATCTTTTCGGAATAGGCTTTTGAAAATACTTCGTCTCTTTGACATTTTCTCTCAATGCATAGAAGTCTTTGCAGTGCCATACTCTTACTTTCTGGAAGATGGATATCTTTATCTCTCCACAGCAATCCAATTTCGTATCGGTTCTCACCATTCAACCTATTAGCGGTTTCTTGCATGATTTCAACTGCATCCCGTTCCTCCTTGTTGATTCTCCTGGTAGTTGGCATCACTCCGAAAGAATCAGTGGATAAGTATTGCTTGACCAATTTGTGGAGATCATCGTCTTTTCTCGATTGATCACATATATGGAACATGTGAATTCCGCTGACATTGTTGACATTCGCTATACAGGGACCATGCAGAGACCAACCTAGCTTGCATTTGGTTGCAACTGGTAGCATATCGTGCGAATTCTGACTTGAATACGTTTTCACAGGTACTATTAGGTTGATGTTGTCTTGACCTATGAGAATGGACGGCTTTTCTTTGAAGATACTGTCTATAGGTACATTTTGTAAATGTTCGTATTTTCTCCATAAGGCCATGTCGATTGTTTGAGAAGGTAACGATAAATTTTCAACAGTATGCACACCTTTCATTGAAAAAATCTTGGAATTCTCTTTAGCTGCTGAAATGTCTACAGATATGCGTTTGGAGTCCTCTTGCCTTGATACAATATCGTTTGTCCATTGTATGCAAAGAGTTTCCGATGGCCCAGTCAATCCCAACTGCGAGGCGATTTCATCTTCTACCAAAGTGACTGTTGAACCTTCATCGCACAGAGCTAATACTCGAAGTATACCATTGGGACCGTGAATGTTGACAGGAATGACTCGTAACAGGACATTTATCTCTTCCTGTTGGACAGTGCAGACGCTTTGGACTGAAGAAGAGGTAGGTGTTTCAATTTCTGTGTTATTTTCGATATTTGTAGTATTCATTGTCTTGTGTAGAAGAGGGTTATGTCGAAACTTGCACCCATTTACACCACATTCTTTTCTGGATTTGCACTTGAATCTGGAATGTCCTTTTTTAAAGCAGGAAAAGCATAGTTTTTTACTCGTAATCGTGGCCCACCGAGTATCAATGTCATCAGCCTTCAGTTTGTCACATGTATTGACAGAATGGGATTTTTTGTCGCAGTATGTACAAGTACGTTCGATTTCACCTGCTTTCGGATATTTTTCAGATCGGATTGCATTCAGAACAATGTCTGCTTTTCGTCCTTGGTATTTTTTGCATGGTGTTGTCACATAAGTGGCTGCATCAGCTATGTCACTAATCCAAAGGGAAAACTTTTCCATATTGACTCTCCCATGGTTGAGTAACACCGTTTCACCCCATTTGAGTTTCAAACTATCGGGTAACTTGTTCACAAATTCTTTCAGAAGTTGAGGGTTATAGTAATGACCATAATTATCAAGTGACTTCATTGTTGCTACAAGATTATTCACTTCATTTGAAAAGGATATCAGTTTGTCGATATTGAGTTCTTTCATATGAGGAATTGCACCTATTTTGGATAAAATAATGTCTATTATCAGTTCTGGTCGGCCAAAACGCATATGTAGAGTTTTCATGATAAGCTCAGGTTTTTTTGCCAAAACGCATATGTAGAGTTTTAGCTGTATTGGCACATTGTGGAAATTCTCTGAAATTGTTGGTGAAACAGGGACCAGTCTTCCGGATTGCCATCGAATATTGGAAAGTCTTTATCGAGAGTCTGTCTGGCAAGGATTTTCTCTTGTGTCACTGGATTAACTGATTTCATAGTTTCTGAGATTGTTTGGCACAACAGTTTCATCTCATTAGAAGCTTGTACATTCGAGAATTCAGCTGATTTCGGGTGTGACTTTCCGTGAGAATCTGAACTTTCATTATTTGAAGTTTCCTTAGTTTTGACACTCATGACTGAAGTTTTGTCGTCAGATCTGCAGATTTCATGGTATTTTTCACTTTTCTGGGGACCGACGTCACATACTTCTTCTATTTCTATTGGTGACAATTTGTTCTCTTCAGTTGCTGGTAACTCAATGTTTTCTTCAATCCATTCTTGTACGTTCAGGAGTCTTGAAGAAGCCTCTGATATACCACTGGAATGAAATTCATTGGATTCAAAAGTTACTTCTAGTTCTGCTTCATGTAAATCATGTTCCATCCGAATCAAACGCATTTGGTTTTCGACTTCTCGCTGTTTTTGTTGTAGAAGTTCTTGTTGTTTTTCCAACTGTTGCCTTACTTTCTCTGTTTTCAGACTGAGTCTCATTTTCCGTAGGTTAAGGGCTGCCTGGGACCTTTTCGAACTCGTCACAGAAACAGTCTCTTCACAGACTTTTCCCTTAGAACTTGTTACAGACTTTTGATCGTGTCTGTCTAGAGTCATCAAGGACCTAGTTGTGTCCGCCTTCTCAGCCAAAGTATTTCTGTTCGATAAACCAAACTTCTCAGGCCATATATAGTCGACTGACAAACTTTTATTTATGCCTGCGTTTTTTCTGGTGGGTTTAAAGGATGTATTTTCCATTTCTTGGTTCATTATATCTATATCCGTCGGAGGACCAATGTCTTTGCTCAAAATTATAGGAATTGTTAACTTTTCTCTTCTATCTTTATTTCATAAAGAAAACTGACGTATCTCGCCAGAAATTACAATTCAAAACTGACTTTCCAAAAAACAAAAATAATAAACATGTCATTTTTTTATTATTTCAATTGTCCCTTGATGGGACTGGAACAAGGATCCAACAGAGTGTCACATCTAAATTAACCATTCCAATCTTTGTTGAGAAACTGTTGAACGCTATAAAACATCTTATCTATAAGTAAGATTTTTATAAATCTCCTGAAATGAGGTGGCGAAACAATGTTTTAGTAGATGGAGGGAGATGGTTGTATAGTTTGACTGCACTATAAATCAGAGAGTTCTTCGTTAAATTTGAAGACGGAAAAGGTACTCTTAAATTATTATTTTGGAGAGTGGTACTAATAATTGCCTCATATGATGCTTTATTTTTGTGTACTTAACACACAGTTTCTAGAATAAATAACGAAGGAAGGGTCAGGATTTTTTGTTGAGAGAACTGCGGCTTACAAGAGACTCTGGGTCCAACTTTACAAAGGTAACGAACTGCACGCTTTTGAAGAACAAATATACTATTGAAGTTTTGGTGACTGCAGATACCCCAGAGTAGGGTATACCATTCCTAATATGAGATTGAATCAGAGCGTGATATACTACTTTCGCAGTGGCTAAACCCATTTCTTTCGATACTACCCGCAGAGCAGAGCATCCAGATGCTAGTTTTCCATTCAAGAACTTCACATGGTTTTCAAAATCTAGGTTGTTGTCCAGATGAATTCCAAGAAATTTACTCGTATATGCTTGCTCAATGACATCTTCAGTACTTAAATGAATATCTGGTAAATGACATTTGAACGATAAGAGATTGGTTTTATCTGCATTTAACGAGAGCAAATTGGAGTTAAATCACCTTTTCACACTGGAGATATCATTGGCAATTTTCGAGTGGAGGCTATTTATATCGTTCTCATGCCACAAAATGGTTGTGTCGTCTGCAAATATTGTAAATCTACCATCAATCTTGAGGTTAGCCAAATCGTTTAAATACAACAAAAATAGGATAGGCCCTAGTACAGAGCCTTGAGGCACACCATGTTTAACCAAGCTTGTTTTTGAGTTTGTGTTTATTCCTTAAGATTGACTCCACTATAAAGCTCTTTCAGAACTGAGAAGACTGCGTCACCTGTACTTTTTTGTAATTGGAAACCAAATTTTTGAGGATTCAGAACTTTGTGAGCCTATAGAAACTTCATCAATCTAGTTTTGACCAACTTCTCCATAATTTTTCCCAAAGTTGGAATAAGTGAAATGGGTCGAAAATTTGAAGGAAGGATCCTTTGTGTAGAAGAATAACAACACTAATTTTCAGGAAATTAGAAAAAATACCCTTTGAGAAAGACTCATTGATTAACTGGACAGGAAGTTCCAGTGTGAATATGGGCATATTCTCGAGAATTCTTATTGAGATATTATCCATTCCGCAAGAGGTTTTATTTTTCATATGTTTTATTGTGTCCATTAGCTCAACCAAATCCGTGTCATACAGAACAAATGTGTCAGAGACATGAATATCACTCATAAAGAGTAATGGATCGGGTGATATTTCTATTTTTTCTGCCAGATTTTCGGCTATGGAGCAGTAGAATTCATTAAGGATGTTAAGGCCTAAAGTAATATTAGATACAGGACGTTTTCCTCGAAGGTCATTTACAACACGACAGGTTTCCCTGGTGATGTTATTACTATTGGAAATTCTGTAGTGGTAATACATTCGTTTTGCTGTCTCAATAACATTTCTGTAAATTATCCTGTAGGCATATAATAGTGATGAAAAAAACCATTATTGTTGTATTTCTCAATATGATGAAGACTTGTCAGATTAATAGCAGAAATACGAAAACCAATATTTTTTGTTTCTTTTTTTTATTTTAATTTTTTGAATGGGAAAGAAATTTTTAAAGCAGTTGGATAGTATATTATGATACGAAAGAAAGAGATCATCGGCAAACTGCACCATATTCCACTTGGCAACCAGACAATTATTGTAAAAAAAATCATCATTTCTTTGCTGAATAATCCGCCAAATTTGAATTTATTAGTGATGCTGTGATACGTGTGATACGTAACCTTCAATTCACAGAAATTCGCCTCATGACCAGAGATATTTGCTGATATAACTGAGCAATCAACCTTTTCTTCGGTTAAGTTGGAGCAAATGTAGTTAATTTTACTTCAATTTGGCCTATTCGTGTGCATTGATGAGTTGAATGAGGTAAGAAGATTTTGTAGTTGCAGGGTTAAAGGAGAGGTCTTGTCATCAAAGTTGATGTTCAAGTCTCCTGCCAAAGTAACGGTTGCCATAGGAGGTAGTTTAAGTAAAAGTAATTCAAGTTTTTCAATAAACACAAATCCATCTGAACTAGGTGATCTGTATATGCACAACACATATAGGTTGGCTGCACTAGAGTAAGCTAATGAAAATTCAAATTGCTTTTCCTGTGCAAAGTTATCATATCTAGTAACATTTGTTAGTTCTAATTTAGGTGATATAGAGTTATGAATCATGATCAATATGCCACCACAGTAGAATTCACTTTTGCTAAAGTTCAATACCATAGTGTAGTTTGGAATAAATACAGTGCTCAGTAAGTAATACAATATGGGGAAAATTTGGTGTTTCAAGAAGTATATACAAATCATCCACCTTCTTTTTAATAGACTGCACATTGAGCGTAAAAACTGGGATTATATGCCTATTTTTTAGAGAACTGCATGGTCTAAAAAATCATTGACATTCGAATTATAATTGTTAGAATGGTTCGGGTCAATAAATGTTATATTTGAAACCCTTGATTGATCGTCACCATTGTTTATAGTTTCCAAAGGAACTGTTTTCAAAGTGATATTTAAATTATTTGAAACTTGGTTGACACATTTTTTTAATATTTCAATAGGATCAAATTACTACCTTTTTGTCTTTTATCAGACATGAAGTTTATGGAGCAATTTCTATTATGCCGTTTGAATATATTCATTCGCTTGAAAATATTTCTATTGATGTTTCTGCCATGGAGAGTATTTCGTTCTGAAATGATTAAGTATAAGGTTGGTGAACTTACTATACCTAAGATATTCGATAGAAACACTCCCAAAGTTTCACTATTACCAATATTATTAGTGTTGAACATAACAATTGTATCATCCTGACCGAAGTCCATGGTCTCACAAAATATATTTTCTGTTAGTACAGAGAGTTCAGCATTATTTATGATTTTATCATCAATAATATATTTGGAGTTACCCAGAATTTTAGTAATTACCCTAGGGAAGCCCGTAGCATACTGGTCTCCATAGATGAACATTTTCCCAAGCGGGAAAGAAGATTCTGTTACCATGGGCTCATTTTCTGAATTGACTGTATGTACTTCATTCGTTGTTTCCTTCGTCTGAATTTCACCATGCATGATTCCATCAGCTACAAATTCATCCGCGCGACTTGGGTGAGCGTGCACAGGGATATCACCATCGGATGCCTCTGTCTGAGTTTCAATTGACGAATATTGTTTTTCTTCCGGTGATTTTGCTCTTTGTACTACATACATTCAAGAATACATAATTGAAAGGTAATTCATTAGTGATGGTCACCTGAGATCTATGTCTCGCGGCGGGGTTTGTTGGTGTTTCTTTACAGAATAAAGTTAGTTGTGGTTTAGCAATTTGCGTTTTGAGCAACTGGATGTGTTTCTCCATTCTCTTGATTAATTTTGTCCGGTCGTTCAATAAAACGTTCATTTCTGACTCTGACCTAGTGGCTTCTTCCATCATGATTTTATTCTCCATTTTTAGCTTATGTATTTATTTGCCTTTCAGTTCACCATCACAAGAAAGATCCTTGATCGTTTGTTCTAATATCCATTTGAGTGGAGTCTGAATCTTCATTTTTGTTTTCACAACAGATTACTTTATTGTCATGTGAGAATTTCACTTTGTTTTTGAATTTCGAGTATAAACAACTCTTATGGTAGATACCATAACACTTAATACAAACATAGGACGATATATTTTTTTCGTTTTACAGCACATAAATGATATATCCATAATCTGATTTACGTGAGTTGGGTAAAACGAATTAACAGCGGCAACGGTGTCCGACTATCAGAAGAAATCGATACTGGGGATTCCAGTTTTTCTCACTATGATGGCGTTTCACAGCTGACTCGTTTATATGCTTTTATCACTTTTACAGGGACGTTTGAAATAGAATTTAGTGACTATTTAGTCATTTATCCTCAGATTTTCAAGTTGCGAGTTTGTAATTTTGCAAGTATACACACTCACACACACTTGTTTGTAGGGAAAAATATCAAGGTGAATCACTTCTTCTTTCTTTTATTATCAACAGTTTCTACAATTCAAACGAGCTATAGGAACGGCCACTCTCTCCGATGTTCACTCCATGAGTCTTGAAATTATCTAGGATAATTTGAAAATAGTATTGTTGAGCTTCAGTTTTTCTTTTTTATTTGTAGTAAATCAATGTCATTCTTCAAATACTGATCTTTATTTCATTATTGATGCTAATCTAATTAATGGATGGTTGGTAAATGTAGTCGTATATTAACTTATTTCTTTTCTTTTTTTTTCAGGAAATTAAAACTGAAGGAAAAACTTCTTCGCTAAGAAGTGTCCGAGTGAAATCAGATCGTCAAAAAGACAAACAAATCCAAAGTGAGAAACATAGTCTCCAAAATAATAATAATAACAAGTATAATAGTGAAAACTGGCAGCCCACCACCAATACTTATAGTGAAATCTCCAGCCCAGAGATAAAACCTAAAATTGATAAATTAATCATGAAAACAGAAAGTATGACTGTTAAAACTGAACTCTCAACTGTCATCACTCAGAGTAAACCTGTTAAAATAGAGTATGCTACTGTTAAAAGTGAGTGCTCTGCTAAAAACGACGCCCCGTTAATTGATTCTACAAATAAGACAAATTTAAATGGGAATTTTCCTGTTAAAATTTCAGTGAAAATTGAAACTAATCTGGTAAAAACTGAAAGAAGTCCTGTGAAAGTTGAAGAAAGTTCATTTGTCAAAATTGAAAATTTGGCTAGCTCATCGGTAAAAATAGAACCGGCGCCTATTAAAATAGAAAAGAATTCCACTCCTCCCGTGAAATCAGAACCACTTACGATGAGTCTAGAAAGAGTGAAAAAAGAAGTGACGGAGACAAAGGAGGATACCATTTCCATTAAAACAGAATCAGTTGTATGTCCAGTCACCACAGCGGCAACAACAGTTTCAGTGGGTGTGGTTATGCCTCCTGTTGAAGGAAAGGAAAACATACCACTCATCACAACCGATGAAGGAAGTGCAAAAAGCAATCTGGAAGTTATTGAAGGTCTATTCAAACCCCAAATCTCAGAGATAATAGAGGAAACTGATACATTTCGCAACAATTTTTCACAAGAAGTTAAAAAAAGAAAACTGGACATTTTGAAAGAGGGAGGACTTGAAGTTACTCCAGTTAGACCATTATCGATGAGTTCTACAAAAGATGGACGCCCTTCAGTCATTCATCAGACAATGCCTGTACAAATGGTGCCCAAACCTGGAAAAATAGAAGTGATGCCACCACCAACAAGCACAGCTCCCCAGAAGAGAATACACATAACAAACATTCAAAGTCACATCGGCCACGTCAAAAACACATCAAAAACTCCAACAAAAAAAATACCACCCTGTACTACTTCTTTTGCATTTGCTAACGGTTCAACCCCACCCAAAGTTGTGCAGTCCAAATCAATCTACTCCTATTCCGAAAAAACCATTTACGGTAACCCAAAAGATATTTTGTGCCCTACAATGAAAGCCATGGCTCATACACCAAAGTTTGTTGACTGCTTGCCACGATATAATGGAGGCGATCCTGTCGATTTATCTGTTAATAGTCCGCAAAAACCTGTAATTGAAATAATGCGTGTGCCATACAGTTCATCATGTTCACCTTACAATCGAGATAGTGTTACGAAAAACCTTTATAAAACTAATTCCCCATTAATGGATGGACGACGATTGGGACCTAATTTAGAAATCACCTTAGTTGCCCCAAATAGTAAAAACGTTTCTAATGCACAAAAGTTACACAATTTCACACAAACCTCATCTTCCCAAATGCACATTCAAAGTGGTCCTCACCAATCACTCAAAATGGCTTCTGCTGACTACTATTCACCACGTAAATCGGCGAGAAATGAAGTCAATAGAAAGCACAACAAATCGCCTTCACCTCACGTGGATGCAAATATGTTCACAAGACCGGAAACCAGCAGTTCTAGTCAAATGAAAATGATGTCACAAAGTCCTTCAAGTGTTAAGCATTATACTAATCAAAGTTTACCTACTTTCCCACCTTACTTATCACAACTCTATGAGCAAGCGAGTAAGGGACTGCCACCATATTTACCTCTGATAGATCCAGCGACTTATTATGCTGCTGCTGTGCAGAACATGTATTCCACTAGTGCTATGAATTCCGCGCCACTGATACCAATCCCTTCGCCAGAACAACTTAAGTTTTATGCAGAACTGATGGCTCAGAACAGATTACCTTTTCCTTTTCAATTGCCAACAGATACCTCAGTAAATAACAAAAATATGAAAAAACAATAGGCACCATTAATATTTTGGTAGGAAAAGTATTGCCCTCAATGAGATTTTGTGAAAATGCAGATTATTTACATAGCCAGTCAGATGAATCTTCTGACCTCTTTGATTTGTGGTTTCATTAACATGTTGCAACTTCTGATAGGGATCCCACATAGGAATTTTTTCTCATAGGCTTCCCCTAAGTTGAAGAGGTGCTATTGAAATTCAACCGTTCAGGAACTCAATTTGTTCAAGTTAAAATATATAGAATCAAACCTCTAATGTTTTGGAAATACTGGGATTTAATTTCATTGCAAAGCATTACAGGGTGTCAATAGACCATATTTGATAAGAATCATATAGATGGCACGCACATTCAGTCTCCACATGAATATGAACTATTTTCAAAATTCAGTACTGCTGCTTCAACTTGGGGAAATAACCTTTGGTGATACTTTGCACCTTGTAAGGCATCAATTTCATTTCAAAATATATAAAAAGCAGTGACATGACAATTTGATATTTTTGTAAAATCTTCTAAACATTTTGTAGAAAATTGACAATTCGAATTGTTTTCATAAGTATAAATAAAGATAGAAAACTCAAAAATGCAAAGTCTACAATGTCATTTATATATATAGAGGAATGTTCGGTTGGAAAACTCAAAAAGAAAATTTTCAAGTTACAAATGTAGGTTATGAATTTTCAGCATGACAAGTTGCCATATGGAGTGGGTACAGTGGAAAAACCAACAGTACCTTATAACACCCCTCCCTATAAAAGGTCTTTAAACAAAAATAAAATCGTGGTTCACTCATGATGAATATATTTCAAGTATATCAAAAATTACTAGGGAAATTATTTTACTTTCGACACATTGAAAAACAGTGGCTGACTTCCTATAGTACCTACTCTGTTATGGCCGTGGATTATTTATCGAGCTAACAAATTTTGTTACTTTCAGTATTGAAATTATGATGTGAATTGACACATTTTGTGTTTTTTTAGTATTTTTTTAATGCATTATCAGCCGTTTACTTGACGAAAGAATGATATGTGTTCAACGTTAAACAGCATAGTGCCACAAGTGTAATAGTTAAGTTTTTCAATAACTTCATAGGGGTTACTTTTCTAATTAACCCTGATGTACCATTAGTATGTGTTTTCAAGCAGTTTTAGAGATAATCCCTAACTATGATAATAGTTTTCATCATGGCCTGTTCCAATTCCTGGTGTTGTCAGAATCAAATCAATATATTTCATAGCCCTCCTATACCTTTCCATGTTCAGAAGGTATCCATCAGATGCAGTAAGATCATAAAACTCAATCCCCTAGCCGGTCTTCTTTTTCTTATGTAAACCCTCAATCTGGCTCTAATACAGAAATGTAATAAAGATTTGTCAATACTTCAGTAAGCCCATAAGCACCTTGATATAGTGACAAAAGCATATCAAGGGTTTGCTTCTTTTTTTAATTTTATGATTGAGAGGAGAAAAACAAATAAATGTTGAAATCTTGCTGACATAGAATAATGAATGAAAATACAGACAATTCTCATTTCAGAACCTAGTTGCAAGAAATTCCATGTACAAACTAATTTTTACTCCTTTCTACCTTCTTTTTTTCATGGTTGATGAATATGAATTTGTTTTAAAAAGGGAAACATTCTCAATTATTAGATATTTAACAAACAATAACTTAATTTTTATCGTGGATTTTTCAATTCACAGAAAAATATTTCTATTCAATATTCAATTGAGAATGATTCCCTTTTCAACATGGATACCCCAGAAGAGGTTATCTTGAACAATGGAAGATAGTGACTAAAGTTTATCTTTCACTCGCAGATGATTACACATCTGATCTTATGAACACTGTTCATATTTTCAAACAAATCAATGAATTTGTTATTTTCAACTGCGAATCTTTGAAGTATTATTTTTTCATTATAACCCAGAAATGGTTTTTCAAAGTATTCTAAACATCCCAATTCACAAGAGATATGGTACACTTGAATTTGTTATTTGCAGAATTTTTATTCATTATCAAATTTGTCACTTGTGTTCCATTCTTGCATTCTTCTAACCAAAACACCAGTTGATTCAGTCAATACTTATTAAAGAAAGGTGGGCATTTCGATACCATATTTTACCTGTATATTTCATTTATTTTTACTAATTTCACTGATTACTCATTCAAATTTAATTCAGAAGACAATATTGTGTGGGATTAATAAACAGAAAACAAATGCTTTCGATTGATTAACTCATGATAGAAATGAAACCATAGTAAAATATTTACCTCATGGAATATCTCTGTATTTTCTGCAAGAGGCATTTGTATTAAATTAGATGTAAATTTATTGAAAATAAATAGATTTAACGTGTCATATATATTCATGGTATGTTGTAAATACTAAGGCCAGATTAAAATTAGTGTCTGTGATTTTATTATAAATAGATATACCAAAATACATTGTGTACATACAAACATATTGATTCCCACATTTCTCCACATAGTTATTTTAGTTTTATAGAATTAGTGTATATAAATCAACTTCTATAACTAAGTGTTAGTTTATTTCAATAAGGCCATTGTAAATAAATGAAATTACCAGTTTTATTTGTTTTATTGGTTTGCTGATAATCTGTTTTGTGCTGCTTCAAAATCTATATCTTGGTATTCCATTTCAAGAACTTGAGAATAATGTTGAAGTCTAGAATCGAGTTAGGGTCCAGAGATCAAGATATTAATTTGAAAACGCATATGGGTCTACAATGCTTTTGTGAGTTTTCATGAATTATTTCTGCATTAAAAATGATTAAATTCAGCCCTCATCTGGTTGTTTCTGGACTTTTCCATCAACATATTGGAAATTAGAGCTGATGATGTCTTCATTCAAAAGAGTCAATTTTAGTATTTGAAATATGTTACCCGATTTCACAATTCGAAGAGACAATATATGAAATATTATTCAGAAAACTATCTTCAGATCAAATAATTTGATAAACAATGAATGGACAATTGGTGGACCCTATAAACATCATAATGTAGAGCACATCATATATTACATAACTATTTCTAACAAAATCCTCCAAATTCAGTATTAACTCACACTGTGAATATCCTACAAGGTAGTCATACTCTAAGAGTCCATTTGCACGATATTATTTATGACGCTTGTGGGGGTAATAGACCAAAGGATTACTCAAAAACCATTGGGCTCATTGATTTCAAAAAAGGACAGGCTATTAGAGAACACTTGATTATATGTACGTGCTATATATACTATATACTTTTCCACAAAATAAATCCTGAAAATTCCGTTATTTCACGGATATTTTTTTAGTGTTGAACAAAGAATTTCAGAAAACCATCACAGCACCGCTCTAGGTCAATGTTTTAGCTTTCGTTTGATATCAAATTTATTTTGATTGGACAAATAATGCTTCAAATTCTATAAGCAGAGGAATACCTCTGCACTCACCTTGGATAAATCTGAAATGCATTGTGAAGTGCTAGCGCAAACGGTAAATTCAGTTTCTATTTCCCCACTATGAACAAAATCATATATGGAGGTTCAAACCAGCCCACAAGTGTATATTGGGACATGAATTTGGTAATCATTTGAGACATTAGTTGGGTGGAAATCTATAGATCGATAGAATTGCATTACATGTGTGCAAGTTGACATTTGACGATATAGTAGTTATGTCATAAAGAAGCAAAACAATTTTACTCCTTATATTAGGACGCAAGAGAAAAGTCTTATTTTTAATATATGAAATTACTTTTTCTCATGGGAAAATTTTTATTTTAATCTTATACTTGGGATAAATTCTCCCATTTACATCAGAGTGTACATTGAGATAGTATGTAAAAAGATCTGTATTATTGTCATATAGAAGCCGACAATTTTACTTCGTATATTAGGACGCAAGAGCAAAGTCTTATTTTTAATATACGAAATTACATTTTGTCATGAGGAAAAATTATTCTATTTTTATCCTATACTGGATAAGTCATTCCATTTACATCAAAGTGTACATTGAAATAGTATGTAAAAAGAATATTTTTCGATATTGCTAAGTTTCTTCCACATTTGTTTACGCTTCACTTCATTGCAAACAGAGGGATTTTATGTGTAATGAAAGTCATTTTATTTTTTTAGTGGATTTCAAATATCATATATTTTGTATAATCTCTTGTTGAGCCAATGTTTGTTTAATTTGAAAATGTATTTATTGTTTGTATTATTTTTGGAAATGAACATTTTTTATATATATTGATATGTATTGATGTTATTACAAATTATTTTGTTATTATTTCGCCCCACGTTTTGGGTGCCAATTTGTTATGTATTGATAAATTGTAAATATAAATTGTTGTTATAAAATGAAGATTGCTAATAATTTCCACTCTTCGTTGTGAGCCAAATTATTATGATATAGATAAGTATTTTCGCCCTGTATAATATGTTTTGATGTAATAATAATTGCTAGCTAACGTCACAGTTCTCTCGTCACGTTGCTGCCAATTGTTATCATTTTTCTTACCACGACTAAACTCAGTTGGTACTCCTCTCGTCTAAGATAGCCGGTTCAGGCAATTGAGCCACTAACCACTGCTTGATGTCAAGTCTGTGTTTATAAATATGATTGCTGATAATTGTGGAAAACAAAACGACAAAGTATCAAAACGCAATTATTTCCTTTATTCTGGAAAACTTAATTTTACCTGGGCTACCGATAGATAACTTATTCTAAGGTGAATTTACAAATATTCATGGATACTCATGGGAAACAGGTCATGGATAAATAGACACAACCTCACTTTTACCTGGACAGTGAAAATTTCTTTAAAAGTTCAAAATCAAGTGAAATAAAGTTCTTCTGATGGGATATGAGTTATTAGTGAAGTTGTTCAGTTCGTAATGTGCACTAGGAAAGTTTATACCTGACGCTGGAACTGTCGCTGTTCAATATACACCCGGATTTGGATTCTCTTTCACTCCAATGCTCTCAGGAACTTCCATACCAAAGAGAAGGAACCATACCAATCCAAATATCAGCTTTCCAATACTTGTATATGGTATACAAATAAGGTAATGTTGGTTTTCTGTTTATGAAGTTGAAATTTATGAATTTTTCTTTCTCTCCCAACAAAACGTGGCATTAATTTTTAATTTATATTCGATCTCCTCGTGGCTTTGTTTTTCGTTCCTTGGATACCATCTTTTTTTCATTCCTTTTGATTTGAATTTTTGAATTCGCGCACTATGTTCTCACATTTTCACTGTTTGGGGTTATTTGTCAAAACTTATAAATGAATCTATTTTTCCTTTCTTACAGACTATTTACAATATTCAATCATAATTGTCTCTGATACTTTTCCGTTCTTATTTTCTCACAATTTCAAATCTTACATTTGACCATACTGTTCCCTGATTGGCTATTGTCATCAAGAAGTTTGTTGTTCTCCCATTGGCTATTTTTAGTTACATACAATTTCATATACTGTATGTTTCAAGCTTATAATTTTGTTTATCAGATTTTATTCAGGATGATTTTGTAAATCTAGACCTTCCTTGTTGTCTTTTGAATAATTATGGGTTGTAATCTTTATGACAGTGTATGAAATTGATTGTATTATAGTATTTGAATATTTTTATCTATTCATATTATACAGAGGCTTAATAAAGGAAATGGAACTTCAAAAATTATGTAAAAACAATCTCTTGAAACTAATATCTATTAAGTAATTATTCTTTTTGTGGGTTTTTTCCTTTTAATATATATAACTGTTTTTTCATAACATAACAATATATTTATACGATGACGAAGTTAAAATCGGACTGAATCTACGATGAGCCATCCTCAGGGAGATGGGACAGTAGCTTCGTCAGCAGAATCTGAGACTTGATGCATGCTTGCATTCGATGACAAAGTTACTCAAGGCAGGTGCAGGAGATATATTCGTGATAGGCATTACATTGTTGTTCAAACTTCATACTTTATAATATGGAAAACGATATTAAAATAAGGGGTTGAATTTAATTTTTTATTGTAGTGCTCGACGTGATAACATTCCATGTTTGACGCAACTATTATTGAAGCTGAGGATAAAGATGCATTTACACATTAAGTAATAATAATTTTTTCAAGTTTTCATTCAGTTCTACACATCTATATATAACATGGATTAACTCTCGCAACTTTGACACACTTTCACTAATTTAACTTGGAAGGTCATAACCCTCATAAAAATTGCCAAGATCCCTAATTTTTGAAAAAAATATCAGAATGTCCAGAACAATGAAAAAAGTGGTTAGTTTTTTTTTCAATTTTTTTTTCGAAGTAGTTTTTTCAAAAAAGAATCCCAAAGGAATGCTCCTGTTTGAACACTGCGAAAATCGCGCCGTAACAAGTTCAGATCTATCACCGATTGCCGAGAGTGCAAGATAATTACAGAGTTGCCAAGTGTTTTTCATGATATTTCTTTACAATGAGAGCAGGCCAAAAAAATAATGACAGCATTCGGTATATATACATATCATTCAAGAATAAGTAAATCAGCAGCTATCAAATGAGGAGTCTTCATTTCAATATAACACATGCTGAGACCAGCCTGTTTCATTCATAGGATGAAACAGAATAACAGAACAGAACAACGTTTCGCAAAATAGTGACACTGACAACTCGCCGATCGCGGAGACTGCCACGAATTACATCGTTGCCAAACGTAATTCATAATATTTCCTTACAATAAGAGCAGGCCGAAAAAATAATGACAGCACTCGGTATACATACATATTATTCAAGAATAACTAAATCAAGGACAGCTATCAAATACGAAGTCTTCATTTCAATATAACACATGCTGACATAAGTTCTGATTTATTCATAGAATGAAAGAGGATAACGTTTCCTAAGAAGTTCCGCAAAATAGTGACACTGGCAACTCAGAAAAATGCCAAATGGACTTATGATGTCAAAAGAAGCGGCAAAATCGCTGTGTTTGGATGTCTCACTGAATTCGAAGGTGTTAGAGCAGCGTTTATTTCAATATTACAAAATATCTTCTAGGAAAAACTATGCATGTATAATATTTTATCACTATATTTCAACTTCAAGCACATATGAAGCAAATTCATGAGTTTGTGATCTCGCCTATTAACCCTCCTGATTGACTCAAAATTGCATATGTTATACTTCAGAAACCCAATAGTTTGAATGCTGAGTCTTTGAATATACCCAAAATATGTGTGTATTTTGATTCTTTCCAGGATGGAGGCATTCTCTTCAATCTGCGAATGGTAATGTCATTGTGGTGTTGGATATGATGGTATAAAATAGTATATATCCAGGGTAGACACTGAGATTTGTTACGATGAATTTCAACATCAAGAAAGTTTACTCACCCTTATATGCACAGAAGGGAACCCAAAACGGTAAAAATAATATTTTAATGATAATAAGAATATACATGAACAATGTATATTTCAGTTCATGTGAATTTCTCATTCTATCGAGGTATCGAATTGTTCAAATAGCAAATGCAGTGACTGATTAGAAATTTGAATTTTCGAATTCTTTTATTTTATTTATTCCAAAACTTGTATTGCAGTTTCTTGGAGGGCTGGGAAAGAGACATATTAGTATTGATTAATTGTTCCTACCAAGTGGACCAAGGGGGTGTGCATTAGACCGTTTTTCTTCCTGAAACCCAGAGAGACAATTCAGAAATAGCACCTGTGGAGCGGTTGATAACAAGCCAGCTGATCCCCTTTTACTGAATGTAAGAAGTTTAAATCCTGACTAAGCAAATCAAATTGCAATTGAATGTAATAATAAGGATTTGTTTGACGGAGACCTGGAATAGGCCTGAACAGTGTGATATCAATGGTTTTCGAGTTATTTTAAACTACAATAGATCTGTGTCCAGGGGTAGAGGTGTTGCCATCTGGACAAGATGTAATGTGACTGCTTGTGACTTCTTATTCAACATTCTGTATATTGATTTTATTTTTCAATAACAAATGATCATTAGGGTTGTTATGATAGATGTTATTCTGTAATTTGAATTGCTGAACTATAAAGTATTGATTGATGTTTGATGATATGAACAAGCTGTTCATAAAATTAGATGTGGAATCATCTGCGACTGAAAGATACACTTTAGTCACTATCTTCCACCGTTCAAGGGATAACCTCTCGGGAGATATTCATGTTGAAAAAGGAAACATTCTCAATTGAAAGTTGAATAGCATAGAAATATTTTCTGAAAATTGAAAAATCTACGACAATAATGAAGTTATTTTTGTATTATCTAACAGAAAACAACTACTTTCCCGGCAAAAGCCACGCTGGACATTGAACTCTACATCTGATAGATATTGTGAAAGGCCCCTTACTCAAAAGAAAAAATCTAAAAATGAAAATTTGCATTTTTATTCAGATAGTTTTTTGATTTTCTATTCCAGTCTTAATTAAGGACTCATATATATGAATGAGGCAAAGAAGAATGTTTTCTGAGAAGTACCCACCCAAAATCATCTATAACACTGATGCAGGAGTGGCATCGCATTCGCTAGGTCTTCAATACATTTTTGTCGGCAAAAATCTGTTTCACGCTTCGACGATCATCAAAGGAAGACTGGAAGAATTGGGAAACACATTTTCTAGAAGCAATTTCACTATGCAATGATGGACATTTTTTAAGAAACATTCCTTCTGGAGGGACACTTTGAAATGAGTGTTTTTCTGACATTAAATCCTGTCATGGGGTATGATAGATTGATTTGTTTTGATGATATGAACAGGATGTTCACAAAATCAGATGAGGAATCATCTGCGACTGAAAGATAATCTTTAGTCACTATCTTCCATCGTTCGAGCGATAACCTCTTGGGAGGTATTTATGTTGAAAAGGAAAACATTCTGAATTGGAAATTGAATAGAAAGATTTTTTTTAAAATTGAAAAATTTACGACAATCAAGAAATTATTTTTTATAATATTTAACAGAAAACAACTACTTCCCCAGCTAAAAGCCATGCAAGACATTGAACTATATCTGATAGATATTGTGAAAGGACCCTAACTCAAAAAAAAATCTGAGTCAAAATTTGTATTTTCATTCAGATTGGTAGTTATTTGATTTTCTATTCCAGTCTTAATTAAGGACTCATATAGATGAATGAGTCAAAGAAAAATATTTTCTAAGAAGAAGTACTAACCCGAAATCATCTATAATACTGATGCAGGTGTGGCATCGCATTCACTAGGTCTCCAATATATTTTTGTCGACGAAAATCTATTTCACGCTTCCAAGATCATCAGGAAGACTGAAAGAATTGGGAAACACATTTTCTAGAAGCAATTTCACTATGCAATGATGGAAAAATGTTAGAAACATTCCTTCTGGAGTGAATTGAGTGTTTTTCTGACATTATATCATGTCATGGGGTGTGATGATTTGTTTGATGATATGAACAGGATGTTCATAAAATCAGATGTGGAATCATCTGCGACTGAAAGATAAACTTTAGTCACTATCTTCTATCGTTCAAGCGATAACCTCTTGGTGATTTAATCGGTTTCAGATACAAACATATTTGATCTGATAGTGTCAAATTTATATATATTTCAAGAGCAGAGAATGATCTTTGTGAATGATTGAACCTGTGAAACAAAGCATTTAGAAACGGTAATTATTCCCCAGCAAAAACTGGGAAGTAACTGTGAAGTACTATGGGAGTAACTTTGCGACTAAAAGCTCGCATGCGATGTTCCAAAAACATCGCCTTCCGCTCGCATCTGCAGCGAAATGTCTGCGACATCAAGTACGCATTTCAAATTACTGTGTTTTTCAAATTGAGATTTGAA
Source organism: Gonioctena quinquepunctata (assembly GCA_018342105.1). NCBI lineage: Eukaryota > Metazoa > Arthropoda > Insecta > Coleoptera > Chrysomelidae > Gonioctena > Gonioctena quinquepunctata. The sequence goes on along the minus strand of JAFIRS010003600.1, from coordinate 13,336 downwards.
AAAATAGCCCCAAAAAAACATCCATCCTTAGTCACTTTTCTGGAAGTTATTGAGTCAATAAATATCTTTTTAATAACCACATTGGGTCGTTTCATGCGAGGTTTCTTCGAGACTTCCTTATTCCATTTCTTTTTTCACCACACATAGAGAACCATTATACCAATTTCAATCGGAAGTTCAATTATGATTTCATTAAGGTATCATTTCTGTGTTATTATTGAAATATTTAGTTCAGTAGTCCTATCGATATCCACTTTCAGCTTTTTCATGCGAGGTTTCTTTGAGATCTCTCAGTTGCAATCCTTTTTTCACCACACATAGAGTATATACATATACCAACTTCCATATTAGATTTGAGTATGAACTAAATAAAACGTATCTTTTGGTATACTATGTGATATTGAGTAGTCCCTTTGGCACTTCCAGTATGTTTTCAAATTTCTACAGAATATTATACTCATTGAATGAATAATTTTTGACATAGGAACCCATGTCCGAAGGTCTTATAAGACAAAAAAATATAATAGAACTTTTCATTTACGAAAATTAAATTCCAAAACTTATATAGGTCGAGTGTATTCCATATGAAACGTCCAATTGACTTAGAATGCCATCATATATTTTTTATTTCGAAAATATATTGTGTTTGAAAGTGTACCCTTGACGTCACGTTCATTGAAAACACCCCCGTCCATAACCCAGGTTCAGAAACACGCATTACTGTTCTTGTAAAAAAATAGCTCACTGCTTGATATACACCATTGATATATAATTGAACTCTCATAATTGATAGACTCTGAACGAGCCTTCCTTTTGATCATTGGCAACACCGCAAATCTTAAAAACAGTTTTCATGGAATGGATGGATATTGAGAATTGAGTGTTTGTTTTCAATAACTGAATCCAACTTATTAATTTCTTAATATCATAAACGATTTGGTGTGTTTATAATGGAACAAGGCTTCGTTAAAGCGGGTTCGGAAAATTTGCCAATGGTGGATTATGAGATGAACAAATATGAATTTTTTTAGTGCTGAAATGAAAAATGTGAAAACGAAAAGGTAAGCAATTTGCAAAAATGAATGTCTAGATCATATTCGCATAAAAAAGTAAATGAATACATGTTAACACCGGAACATAAAATCCAGAAAAAAAATTATAATTATTTGGTGCAGGTAGACGAAGAAGCAATAACCTAGAATGTCAGTATTTAGACTGTCCGGCATCTGAAGGTATGTGTATATTGAAAAAATGTATCGATAATTCAGATGAAATCAAATATATTCGGTATTCATATAACATCAAGAATGCCCGATTCGAAGAATTTGTGAGTTGGGACAAAAAAGTTAGAACAAAAAAACGCTTGAAATTTTGGGAAGATGCATAAAATTTGTTTCAAAAACTGAATCAGAGAATATGTGTTTCATACGATGAATTGTGTTTTAGGTGGATGTAAACATGGACTGGCATTTTTGATGTGGCTCCATAAAAGAAGTGAAGAACCCTCTAAACTAAACTAAACAGACATGCTACCGGAAAAAATCAAAATTATCAACAATGGGGGGAAGAGTATAAAATTCTTGAATTGAAGGCTCTAATGAACAGAGAAATTCCTGAATTAAGAAACAGATAAGGAGAATTTCTGAAGAAAGTGAAGAGTTTATTAGGATTGAAAATCTAGCCATACACCAATTGGCCCTCAATTTTCAAAACAAAAATTGTAATGGCACAGCATATGAATTCATTGAGTTTATGACTGAACAAATAACTGATTCGGCATGTGAAACGGCTGAAAAAATAACGAGAAACCAGTCGAAATGTTCTACTTGGTATGAGTTATGGTTTGGAAGAGTATAACAGCTTCTAGGACATATGAAACTGATGATGATGTAAAACTGAGGAAGGAGTTCTGGTTGAAACAACTTTAGGAGCCTAAACCCCTGTTAACTGATCCAGTGAAGAGAGGACTACTTTTGGAAGAAGCAGTCAGAAAAGAAGTAACTGACTACAATGACTGGTTTTACCATCTTTTTTACATTCACTAAATTAAAAACAGGTATGAGGTATGTCATCCTATCAGTTGTTTTCAACATAAGTAATCCAATATGTAGAATTGTATTCCATGAAACGTTGATTATATTGGCAAAAATTTTGAAAACAATTACTTGGACAAGTAAGGATGAGATATCAGAAAATATGCCAATATGTTTCGCTCCTTTTCAGAATGTCAGAGCAGTTATTGACTGTACCTTGATACCAGTTGAACAGAGTTGTTTGTGTTGTAGATTGAGAACTTATTCTCAATATAAAAAGAGGCATACTATTAAAATCATAAGTCACTCCTGCTAGTCTCATTACATATATTAGTAAAGCTTATGGTGGAAGGAGTTCTGACAAGGAAATATTTAGACAAAGTGGAATCCTTGAGAAGTTGGAAACTTTTAAAGATCACTCAATGAAAGACAAAGGCTTTATAATAACAGATATTACATATGAATGTGGCATGAGGATCATTCAGCTACCTTTTCTAAAGAATAAATCACAATTGTCTAAAGAAGAAGCTTTATTAAACGTCAAAATTGCAAGGGCAAGAGTTTACATTGAAAGAGTCAATCAGCGAATAAAAACTTTTGAATTTTTTTTAGTTTTTAGGTTAGGGTCATAAAAATTGGTATTTGAGGTCTTTGTTACAAATAAAGTAATGTGTTTCAGTGTTTTTAGAAATGCAACCCCTAAAGGGAGGAAAGTTTGTATGGGGGGTTTTGTTAGTTTTTAAGTTGGGGTCATAAATTTTTTTTATCTGAGGTCTTCGTAACAGATATATATAATGAATATAATAAACCTTTTCATTTACGAAAATTAAATTCCATGAAAACTTTTCAACAAAAAATTAAACCGACGAAAAAATCAACTGAAAAGCAATAATAAAATGAACCTATTTAGTCTAAATGATAATTGAGCTCCTAAACTAATGTAAGTAACTGATTTTGAGTCGGCGCCAAACAAACAATTATCGAAGATCATTATCTATGAAAGAAGTCATCAAAATGCAGCCGTGCATCTCGCTGCCATCCCCACACAGCACATGTACGTACAATGGATGAACAATGGACGTTGAATATGGATGTTCAAAACATCCACTGGATGTGCAGAATTAGTCCAATGTACACTCAATGGACGTTCAATGGACGCCCAGGACACCACTTTGGACGTACAATTAAAACCCAGATAACGTCCAATGGATGTACATTGTGCGTATTTTGGGCATCCATTGTATGTCCATATTTGGTAAAATGGATGTCCATGACATATTCAAATAACAGCCACTGTGGTCGTCCAATGTACATCCATTGTATATCCAAAATGAATCCAGAGGATACAGATTATACAAGGTGTCTTGTAAATAATGGGCAATACTTTGGAAACATATTGTAAAGGTAAAACTAACACAAGTTCTCATACATACATTGTTCTTGTAGTGTGCCCCTTTCAGACATTTCTACTTGAATAGAGAATCACAAAGACTTCTCGATGAAGTTTTCACAAAAATCTCGGTGATACAATATTCGAAAAGGAATGAGTACCAAGTGTTATTTTTTTACCTATACCATATGTTAGCAAGTATTGCCCAATATTTCAAAACCCTGTATAAATTACATTTCATATCAGAAAGTTGACATTTGATTGTTACCCACACAGCATGGAATATTGCAGTAAAATATTTCAAAATATTTCCATGAAAGTTACTATAGAAATATTTTTGAAAGATTTATGTTTGGTTTAACATTACGGTTCAAATTTTGATTTTTGAATTTCATGAAAGAAATTTATGGAGATGAGGATATATGTATTGAATATTTCATACATTTTTCAATAAATATTACGTAGATATATTTTATGAATATTTCAATATGTTTTCAAGAAATATTTAAAAATTCCAGTAATATTCCAACGGAAGATTTGCAGACGAAAGAATAAAGCTGATAATATTTCACAAATATTTCATCAAATATTTCACAAAATATTCATGAAATATTTTTGAAATAATGTACAGCCAGTAATTTCTATGAAGATGAATTAATATGTATGAAATATTTCAGAAACCTTTCGAAAAATCTTCCGTAGATATATTTTATGAATGTTCCAGAGATTGTTGCGAGAAATATTTCAAACATATTTCATAAATATTTGGATGATTTTGGAGCTGGTACTTGAAACTGAAAATATTTTATAAATGTTTTATTGAACATTCCACGAAATATTGTTGAAAGATTGTACAGCAGGAAAATTAAATGGAGATAAATATATATATATATATATATATATATAAATAAAATATTTCGTAAATTTTTCAGTGAAAGATATATTAAATGAATTATTCAAAGATTGATGCAAGGAAATTTCCAGAAAATATTTCAATAATATTTTAGTTGGAGATTTGCAAACGTGAAATGAAACTGGGAATATTTCATGAAATATTTCACAAAATATTTCTGAGAAATGTTAGGAATCTGGAGATGAATAAAAACGTAAGAAATACTTCGTAAACCTTTCAATATATATCCCGTAGAAATATTTCATGGATGTTTCAAGTATCTTGGCAAGAAATATTCAAAATATATTTCAATAATATTTTTTTATTTAAAATTGAGGCTTGAATTATTTAACGAAATCTTTCAGAAATGTTTATTGAACTTTTTCATGAAATATGCCCAGTTTCATTTTACATTCACAAATCTCCAACTAAAATATTAATGAAATATTTTCTGGAAGATTTCTTGCAGTAATCTCCGAATTATTCATCAATTATTTCTTTCATGAAGAGGATTACGATATATTTGAAACATATTTGTTCATCTCCTTTTGAATTACCTGCTGTACAGTCCTGTAGAAATATTTCGAGAATATGTTGTGGAATATCGAATAAATCAAATAATACATTTAAATAAAACAATTACAAAATATTTCCAGTATCAAGTTCAGCACTGAAAATCGTCCATCAAAACCTTTATTAGAGATTTTCGAAAAATTTCTTGGTGCAGTGAAACATTCATAAAATATATCTACAGAATATTTTTCGAAAGGTTTATGGAATATATATATATATATATATATATATATATATATATATATATATATAATATACAATATAAACTTCTCGTCCAAAACATCGATACTAGAAATCATCAATTTTATATTTTCACACCACCTATAATCCAAAATATCATTTGTCAATCATAAGTACTCCATAAATAGATATCAAATTGTTTTCTCTTGCCAGCCTCCCATTCACTAATATAAATCTTGAAATGAACCCAAATCGTATTCTGGTCGAATTACGCATTACACGCGCCTTTCTACTGGTTGGTGGCACATGACTGAAAGTCTTTTATGATGTAGTCATTAGTTGTAATCTCAGATCAATAAGTAAACATAGATAGGCCCGATGCTAAATTTACCTTGCAATGTTTTGATGCGAACATAATTTCGGCGGGACATGTAATGTTTTGTGTATATGCGAGACAAACCAAAACAAAACATCTCTTGCGCAGTGCCGTGCCGTTTTAAGGGGTTCAAAACAGTATTTTTAATCCACTTCAATTGAGGTTCACTTGTGTACATGAGTATGTTTGTTTGTTATCATTGTAAAAAAAAAACTTTCACATGTCCGATTTACTTGAAATGTGTCATGTAAGCAAAAAGGTTTCTATGGAACTACAATTTGGTATTTCTATATGATGAAAATTCGAAATTAAAAATAAAATCTATCATTTATGGTCCGATTCAACACTAAAGGTATTCTCTAAATCACCTATAACAAATTTCATGACAAAATTCAAAATGACGGCTGCAATTTTATTATTGTCTGATTAAGACTAAAAATCGTCATCTAAGTATTTTATGAGTCGCGGATTAAAAACTTATCATGGAAATTAAAAATGGCGGCTGATTTCTTTCATTACAAGCTTTTATTTAACTACACATTTGTATGTATGTTTAGTTCAAATCTTGTAAGTGAATTTCAATCCACTTCTAGTTGTCCGATTAACGTGAAATTTGGAAGGTGTTCATAATTCCGGTAACAATGCATTACTGAATGTTTGTTAGAGAAAAATCAATATGGCGGACGAGTTTTGTGATTATGGTTCGATTCTATGCAAAATTTGTATGTGGGGGTTTTCGGGGACAGGGATCACGAATTTATTGTCAAAATCCATAAATTCAAGATGGCGGCTCTAATATGGCGATGAGTTTTGTGGTTATAGCCCGATTTCAATAAACATTGGTATATGTGGGTTTTTGATGTCGGAGATCATGATTTTTTGCGTAAGAATCCATGAATTCAAGATGGCGGCTCCAAAATGGCGACGAATTTGATGATTATAGCCCGATTCCATTCAAAATTAGTGTGTGGGGTTTTTGGGGTCGGACATCAAGATGTTTTTGTCAAAATTCATGAATTCACGATGACGGCTCCAAGATGGCGACGTGTTTTGTTATTATGGCCCGATTTCATTCAAAATTGGTATGTGGGTTTTTTTGAGGTCGGAGATTAACAATTTTTGTCAGAATTCAATAAGATGACAGATTACATGAATGACTAGAAAGAATTTAATAAAAAGGATTGAAAATAAATTTTTAGGACAAGCTTTCATACCCATGCACTGAAAAAATAATGTCTTTGTCTGACCTAGATTATTCTGTTAGTAGCAGATTCAAAAGCTTGCCGCGAATATTAAATAGGTATTCTTGATTTCAACTCAAAATAATAACTATATGGGGGTTCACACGGCAAGAAAAGTAGAGGACTAGATGGCATGAAAGTAGTAAAATATGACGTCACCTCCTCAGAGTATTAGGTATAGCTTGTACAGGAAGTCTGCGTGAATTCATAGCTATGCATTTTACAAATGTCTTTAGCACTGCAGGCCAAAACCTCTCGAAGTTTGGAGAACAGCTTTATTGCAGATACATATTTGCATAACACAAAGTAAACAATATATGTATATTTTTAAATATTTTATTATAAAGAAAATTAATCAAGTATAAAATTCAGTTTTTTGGATGTATGTATTGAATAATAAGAGCGATGGACAATAGAAATGTTTACATTTCTGCTACTCTCAATATGCAGAATTGATCTAGGAACAATACTTTATTATTAAAAGCTCAACAGGTTATTACCCTATTATAGTGCGAAAAAATCGCATATGCATGTCTGAGTAAAAATATTAATGGTCAGTACAATTTCAGCATTACATAAAAATATAATTTTTAAGACATATATAACATCATTAACAAACATTTGGGAATAAGTATCATGTCAGTGTTGCACATCATTGTATGCCTAACACTCAACAATTTGTATGCACCAAATAAACACAAAATATGAAAAAAGATTTTGCTTTTTATGCAGCTACATTTAACCTTCAAGGGGTTGCAAGTTTGTATAGGGGTTCCGTTAGTTTTAAGTTGGGGTCATAAAAAAAGGTATTTCAGATCGTTTTTTACAAATAAAAAAATGAGAGTTTCAGTGTTTAGAATTTTTTATCACGGTTCAGTTAGTTTTAAACTTAAGGTCATGAAAATTGGTGTTTTGGCTCTCTTGTAACAAATAAATAAATAGTGTTCAACCTTATTTGAAAATTCTGTCTCTATATGGGTGGAGAGAGGTCATTGAATTTGTAATAGTCCTCACCCAAATGACATAATGGGAAGTGGGCAAAGCCTCAGGCATAAGCTAGATTGAACAACACAAAGAAAAAACTGAAAATTCTACCAAAGTACCAGCTAAACATATTATTCCAATTTCAATTCTAGGAGCTAAGCTCGGGGAGTTTATGCATGTGAGAAGAGATGCCCTGATTAAATCAGGAAAGTTCATTGTAAGCTAACCCCTATAGTTTGGGGTTAGCTTACAGTGAGCTTTCCTGATTTTATCAGGAAATCCCTTGGCATATATAACCTATTAAACTATTGACTTTTAAATAAAATTGTTTTTGTCAAGACAGACCTGACCCTTTCTTCCTTATCAGTCCTTATTGACAATTCATGGTACACTAGGATTTTGAAGAAAATACAAAGTATTGATTTTGCTAGTGCATAACCATGATTTGACAAAGAATGGTTACCAAAATTTCTGAAAACATCTTTTGGTAAATCATTCAAGGACCTCAGAGTCAAAATGTTAACAATATTGATATTATTGGAAAATAAATTCAATTTTTCTTTCATAAACTTCAATGTCTTTTCCCCCTGATTACATATATTAATCACAACATTTGAGGCACTAATCATTCTACCATATGCCTTTCTCAATTGTAATTTCGAATGAACTTCTTTATCCTCCAACATTGCGATGCAATTGTTACACATTATGGTTTTTTAAATTTTTTCACTACAAATCCTGACGTGTATGCAACAATTTCATCAACATATGTTGTGTCAAGTTCCATATTTTTGTGGGTATATAACCTTCACTGACAATAAATGATTCTATATCACTGAGTTCTTCTTCTTTAGTTTTTCATGGCATCAACCATTTCAGGAGCAGCAGTTGAAGTTGTTGATGATGCAGGAGATCTGAAACAAAGATACATCATTTCAGTTTTGATTTGACTAATAACAAGTTGCTACTCAAAGTATATATTTTGAATTTCAATTCGGAATTTGCATTAGAATTTACTTTGAAATATGATACCAAAAAACCTTTAGGATGTCATAAAATGTCTAGTTCACAAATATACATACTATCTTAATTTAAGCATTGATTTATTACACCTAATTGAAATTACTTCGGAGGAGAAATTTTTTCACTGGCAAAGTTCAATTAATGAAATACCAGTGTTGCAGTTATTGACAGTACTTTTACTGATGTGTTGTTGAGCCATATTTATACAACCAGTATGCTTCTAGATTGATTTAGAATGATTTTATGCAAAATTATTACTTTCAATTATTTTCAACTGTTTCAGAACTGAGATTCCAGGAGTTATATTTCACATACATTGTTTTTAACAATAATTCAAAATTATGTATGTATTGAAAAAATGCCAATTCCAAATTGTTTAGTATTATCCAGAATAAAAATTAGTAGGTTATCTAAAAGTTTTTTACCTCATTTTAAACAAATCAGCATTTAAGTTTATTGTTTCAGAAGCTGTAGAGGTAGTTGATGATGCGGGAGATCTGAAAAAATCATGATACAACTATTTGAAACTTACTTTTACTTGTCCGCCACCCCCAGTGGTCAAGTATTGTAACCCTGCAGAAAAAAAATCAGCTGTTTGACATCCCAGTACTTGACAGGCACGGACCTCGGGAGAATGGGGTTATTTTAAAATAAAACATTGATAAAACGTTTTTAGGGCTGTAGGAAGTCAATTTTATCGGTTAATTCAACAGTCAATTTAGCAGTCAATTAACCAAGTGAGATATTTGACCTCTGTCATTTGAGCGTTCCTGCACCAAACGCAGGTTGTTCTTGTCAAAGCCGGTGAGCGCCATCGCCTCGATGGTAAGGCCCAGGAGAAACATTAAACATTCGTAGAGCCAGACTCGGAAATGATGAAAAGCTCCAACCTTAGACTTATTTTGATTTTTTTGTTGTGTTGCTCCCTGGCGAATTTAGTTCTGATCCATTGGATAGATTTTGAATAATTAAATGGCAAAATTTTGAACTTAGCGCCATTTTTTTATTTTTGATCGATGTCAGTTGAATAAATAATTTTGACTGTTCTGAATACAGTTTTTCAAGTGCTTTCAAATGACTTATTAAAAGTCAAGTTCGGTGAGCTATAGTTTCTTCATTTTTTCAATAGTGACACTTCCTTTCGACAGATGACAACCAAAACTAATGGTCGATTCGGGCATAAACTGTATCTTCATACCAAATTTCAGCTGGACTGGTCAAACAGTTCGGTAGTTTTCGTGGAAGATTACGGACAGAGGCAGATTATTTGAAATGGTCTCAATCGTCTCGAGACCTCAAAATGGATATTTCCGTCGATATCTTGTTTTTTCCGCAGAATTACATTACTTGACCACTGGGAGGCCGGTCAAGTAAAAATCGAGATATCCGCTTCAAAGTTTCCGAGATGATTGAGACCATTTCCAGAGTGAAGTCTGTCTGTCTGTAATCTTTCATGATAACTGCCGAGCCATTTGGTATGAAGATACAGTTCCTTTACCAAATACGACCATTAGTTTTTGGCTGTCATCTGTCAAATGGAAGTATCACATTTAAAAATTGACAGAAACTATAGCGCACCACACTTAACTTGCAATATGTCATTTGAAAGTCCCTGGAAAACCGTTTCCAGAACTGTCAAAATTATTTCTCCCACTCACATCTGTCCAAAATAAAAAAATGGCAAAGTTCAAAACTTTGCCATTTAATTTATTCGATGGATTAGAACTAAATTCGGCAGGGAGAAACACAACAACAAAAAAAATTAAGTCGGCAGTTGGAGCTTTCCACCCAGTTTGGAGCTACGAATGTTTAATTTTTCTCCAGGTACTGTCCGAGACGGCGCCACCAGGACTTTGACTAGGACATTCGATTTGGTGCAGGACCGCTCAATTGACTCGGTCAAATATTTCACTTAGCTCAATTGACCGGTAAATTGACTGTTGAATTTACTCAATCAAATTGACTTTGTACAGCCCTAAAAATGTTTTATTTCAAATCAAGCTCATTCTCCCGGGGCCCGAGCCGGTTGTCAAGTTCTGGGGTGACCCAGCACAGCTGATTTTTAAATTACATAGTTTGAATTCTAATTGGTTATCATTGAATTTTACCTCATTTTAAACAAATCAGCATCCAAGTTTCTCATGGCATCAACCCTTCCAGGGGCAGATGAAGTTGATGATGACGGAGATCTGAAAAAAAAATACATTATTTCAGATGTCAGTATTTGGCTAGGAAATTATATACCTCTTTTTAGAAGTCTCTATGGTCATAACTTCTGAGAATCTTGTAGTTAATGATGCAGAAGTACTGAAACATAAAATATTTGTCAATACATTTCTTTATATTACATACAATAATTTTTTTTATTTAATTTTATAATGTGGATAGTTGAAAATTGATATTAACTCATCTCACTGAGTACAAGATTTTGGTTGGGCGAATTTTGTGGTGTCCAATCATTAAAATATCAATTTCTTGAGTCTCATGGTCAATGCTGAAAAAAAAATCATTATTGAAATCTATAAATGTGAATATACATAATTACCAGTAAAATATGTAATGAATGAAAAACTTTTTGGTTGATTTCGGGTATGGAAACCATAAACAGCAAATAACAAACTTTTTTCAAATTTTTGTCACCTATATTATGGATTTTGAAGATAATAGCCCAAATGCCAAGGTGTCTGGGCTATAATAGTCTTCTCAACCATGGTTATATATGATTTTTCCACTACTCGCAATAGTACTATTAAAAAAACAAAAATATGATCGATGTTTATTCAGTTCGTTCGTAATATCATTAAGCCATACCCAGACGTAGGCATATCTATGAAGTAGAACAAAAGAATGATAGAATGCACTGCCATTTCAATTTTAAAATATGTATTTCCTCAATCAAATATTTATAAATAATTTGTTTTACTACTTACTCGCAATACTACTATTACAAAAACAAAAATATGATTACCTAATGTTTATTCAGTTAATATCATGAAGCCATATCTATGAAGTACAAACAAAAGAATGATAGAATGAACTGCCATTTCAATTTTTAAACTTTCATTTCTTCAAATATTCAGTAAAATTGGCTGCAATGGATATTGAAGGTGATTGTGTCTCTCAAGGACTGAGGGATGTGGCACAAATTGCAAATTTATTACTAGAAGAATAGGCCACTAACAGTATTTAGTTGTACAGTTTTGTTTTCAATGTTAATCTTCGTGATGAAATAATTAATAACCTTCAAAAAACATTTTCTATTGGATTAAAAAAAATAGATTTTGAATAATTGAATGGCAAAATTTTGAACTTAGCGCCATTTTTTTATTTTTGATCGATGTCAGTTGAATAAATAATTTTGACTGTTCTGAATACAGTTTTTCAAGTGCTTTCAAATGACTTATTGAAAGTCAAGTTCGGTAGCTATAGTTTCTTCATTTTTTCAATAGTGACACTTCCTTTCGACAGATGACAACCAAAAACTAATGGTCGCATTCGGGGCATAAACTGTATCTTCATACCAAATTTCAGCTGGACTGGTCAAACAGTTCGGTAGTTTTCGTGGAAGATTACGGACAGACAGGCAGACTTCATTCTGGAAATGGTCTCAATCGTCTCGGGAGACCTCAAAATGGATATTTCCGTCGATATCTTCTTTTTTTCCGCACAATTACATTACTTGACCACTGGGGAGGCCGGTCAAGTAAAAATCGAGATATCCGTTTCGAGTTTCCCAGAGATGATTGAGACCATTTCCAGAGTGAAGTCTGTCTGTCTGTAATCTTTCATGATAACTGCCGAGCCATTTGGTATGAAGATACAGTTCCTTTACCAAATGCGACCATTAGTTTTTGGCTGTCATCTGTCAAATGGAAGTATCACATTTAAAAATTGACAGAAACTATAGCGCACCAAACTTAACTTGCAAGTCCCTGGAAAACCGTTTCCAGAACTGTCAAAATTATTTCTCCCACTCACATCTGTCCAAAATAAAAAAATGGCAAAGTTCAAAACTTTGCCATTTAATTTATTCGATGGATTAGAACTAAATTCGGCAGGGAGAAACACAACAAAAAAAACAAATTAAGTCGGCAGTTGGAGCTTTCCACCCAGTTTGGAGCTACGAATGTTTAATTTTTCTCCAGGTTAAGATGCCTAGAAACCCTGGTGTATGTACTGATTCGATTTTGTTTAGACTTTTTACTAGAGATTTTCGCGTGCTACTTCAAATTTTTCACAATAGATGGTGACAAATTGACATAGTTCAACGAATTGGATCTGTTTGGCCATTACAAAATGCATTCGGCAACCTGCACACTGATGCGGAATACGGAAATATCACTTATGAAACTTTCAACCAATTGGAAAATTTGAATGCTTTTCAATCCGATTGAGGTTATGATTTGTGAATTGTTATTTCTGCAAAACTCAGTTATAATTACCAATGTTTTATAATCATTGAAAGAAACGTGTTTGTATGTTGTGTGGTCAGTAACAGGCTGTCGATTTTTTGCCGCACCAATGCAGGTGAGTGAAATTGCTAATATAACACATTTTAAAAGTTGATGAAATCAATAAGTGGGACTTTTTCTCCGATAATTTTCCATAACTAATTCTAAGGATTTTGTTTGCACTTCAAATGAA